>CAJPEV010000377.1:74127-132111 GCA_905338385.1 Darwinula stevensoni
GAGGGGGAGGGAGAGGGGGAGGGGGAGGGGAGGGGAGGGAGAGGGAGAGGGAGAGGGAGAGGGGGAGGGGAGGGGGAGGGGGAGGTCCAACTTTAGGTTCATCTTTGCTGCTGGCGCGGGCCTGGTTCTGTCATGGAGCAAACGAGAAAATATTCGGATGAGGTTGCTTACTTGTTTTTCGCAACTCTCAAAGCATGGATTTTCCCACATTGAAAAAATCTTGGCAAGGAACTTGTTTTGACTACGTTGTACGTGCTCGAGAAGCTTGAGTGCGATGTCATGAAACCCCCTCGATGACGAGAGTGCACTGTATAATACATTGCCTCGGAAGCAAAGAAAGAGCGCATTTCCTGATCGCCAGTTAAACAGTGTCTGTCGAAAAAATGAAAATAGTTGATAGTCGAACATTCTGTTCTTGACAGTTACCAGGCAGGGAACGAAATCTATCGCCAGGAAACGGGACAACAGCTGATCGAGGGAAAGGAACAATCCCAGGTACGTGGAATTTAACACTGTCCACGGGATATCGAGTTCGATTTCGTTAATTGTCTTGATTTCTCGTCAGGTGGTCCGAGGCCAGTACTCGTTCGTGGGCGAGGACGGACAAGTTTACACGGTTCGATTCGTGGCGGATCGATTCGGATTCCGACCAGAGGGGGTCCATCTCCCTCGTCTGCCCGTCAATATCGTCCGGGATTCGAACAACGTCCAGTCTTGATGTGCATCGTTCGTTCCGTGCCCATTCTTGTTGCTGATTCCGGAGTTCTCTTGCTGGGAATAAACCAAGTCGAGTCGGGGTCGTCGTTCTGGGATTGGCACGGGTCCAAGGGGCTGGTGTCATACGTGTAAATACTTTCTGATCGAAACACCATGCATGGAAAGGGAGGCTGCGAGTAAAAAAAAGAAGAAAAATCGTGCTTCAAAAGCGGGCTAGGAACGAATCTGGATCATGGCACGGGTCCTTCAACTATTTCTGCCTGAGGTATTCTTGCTCGGAAGGCTGAACAAGAGCGTTTGCAATTTTACGAAAACGCAGTTTTGAATGGATCCTGACACTTTCTTAATTTTTTAATTTGATTTTACCTAGTGTATGCCTATGAAGTATTAGATGGACATTATAGACATTATAGGCAATGAAAAATCATTTTTCAAAAATTCTAAACAATATACAGTATACAAAATTTCCGAATCATATACCTCTGCGTTAATTTATATGGTCACACTATCTGCATCATGACTGCCACGATGCCTTTTTCAAAGCTTGGTCTTTGAAAACAAACAACAAACAAGAAAAAGAAATTGCAGAATTCTCGACCTGAAATTTCCTTCTCTATCGCCGAGTCTACGCATGAATTATGTAAAGTTGAAATGCGAAAACATTTTTCAACGGTTTTTCCTCTTTCTTCACCCCCTCTGCTATTTGGGGAATGTGTTGAGCACTTCCAAAATCCTCGACGAATGACCCAAAATCACAAGAGCAATAAATAGCTAATTGCCAAGCAGATTCGTCTTTGGGAATTACAAGGCCTAAGCTCAGTCAAAGGACTCCCTTCGGGCGAAGTCCAGGTCTACATTTTTTTTTCGAACAGGGGAAACCTCTTCTCTCGAGTTACGGTGCATTTATCATCGATTCATCTGAAGTTCTTCAAACCATCTCGAAGAGGACCTTCAAGGACAGACTGCATAGCTGCCTGCGAAGTTCAAATAATCGTTGCGACCATCAGTCGGGGATATCCACGGCACGTCCATAATGGGGTCACATCGATCACCCACCGCTAAGCACGGCTTCTGTTTCTCCTCGTTCCACGAACTCGTTAGGGTAACGTATCGTGCGTTGCGAACGGACGATTCGGGGAACCGATGAAGGCGGGATCACGCTTCGATCAGACGAAACTCCGGAGCGATATCCGACAATCGCGATGATGGAGACGAGAGTTCCCACGAAAGCGTAAAAGACCAACAAATAATATTTGTCATCGCGAAATGGTGTAACAGAAAGGGCGCGGCTCTCTATCTACAAACTCACTTCTTTCTTTTGGTTTTGGCATCTTCTCCGAAAACTCCCTAGGTCAAAGGGAGTGAATGATGGAGAGAAAGTGAGAGAGAGAGGGAGAGAGAATGAGAGGGAGTGAGAGGGGGAGAGAATGAGAGGGAGTGAGAGGGAGAGCAAAGGAATGAAATTCACAGGCTAACAATAGAAACCCGTTTTCTTCATACCTTGGGAGAATGAGCTTCAAATGTTCTGGAATATTTTTTTTAGAGGGTATCAAGCACTCTCAAGTTTAGATATTCAATTTCTCTCAGGGAATACGAGACCGTTGGTTTTGAGACGGGAAGGGTTGAAGAAAAAGGATTTAAGCGGATGTTGGGCCGTCATGCACTTTGAAAATTGTTCAAAATAAATATTATTATTCATGATGAAGATTGATAAATGAAAAGCAGAACCAAATTTATATAAAATGGGCCGAGCGCTCTTCTCAATGCCAGCAAATGTACCCGGCGGGCCAAAAAGCCGGACAATTTCCAATGATGCACTTCACTCACAGCGTGTACTTTAATTTGAATGCATTTTTTTAAAGCGGCATTTGAAAGCGGAGTGAACAGGCTCTAAAATGGTGTGCGTACGTGTCAAATATCATCAACAGTTTCATAAATTCTGGAGCTCATATAAACAAAGAAGAAAAAGAGCGCAGCCTCAGACGCAGACGCAGACGACATTTGACCTTCAGCCGTCGCCTGTCGACCGGTGACAACGTAGCTTTTGCTTGGTGCAGATTGGAACTCCTGAATTTTTGATACTGCTGAAGATGTTTGATATATAATTAGTACACCATTTTAAAGCTGGTTCATTCCTCTCTGAAATGCCGCAAACCGCATTAAAACATATGGAGTGAATGTAATATCGTTGAAACTGTCATGTTTTTTAGGCCCACCGAGTATAAGGATTAATGACTAAAAGCCGGAATCTAATGGCGTATGATATAGTCGGACGTCTACAGCTTTGAAACTCCTCTGTCGGGATTTCTTCGTGTATGTTAATGTTATAGAGATGTCTCAGGATTGGTGACGCCACTCGACCTAATCGAATCGACAAGATGGTGTATGATGGGATCGCTGATTAAAATTGTGCCGAATTGCTCCTTATTTGCAAAAAATCTATCCTAGGGTCAACAGCCTCATAACCCAGGAGATCTGCGCAGTGAAACAAGGAAAACCATCTCTTCCCCTTCTTTCTGCCTCAATCTATTTCCGGCTCTGCACTTTTGAACGTCTGCTCTTTTTTTGGATGGAGGGGTGACGGTGGGACATTTTCCACCATCACTAAAGTTAATAATGAAGGGAAAAACGGTGTCTTACTTCCTGAGGTGCATTGAGCACGGTGAGATGATAACCCAATGGAAAGGCATTCCCGAGGGCCACGGCCACGACTGTGACTAGGATCCATGTTCTTTTCGGCTTCTTTTCTTCCTTCACGCACAAATTTTCCTCCGTTTCCTCCTGCGGCAAATTGCAAAATGTACGCAAGCGTACGTTTTTCACTCCGTAAAAGCGGAGATCGATGATCAGCTGATTCTGCACAGCCGTAGCTAACATCTAGGCAGAGGATAGGGTAATGCAGTATCAACATATGGGAAACCCTGGCTCGTTCACTGGTAAGGAATTCGCCTTTTGCTTGCACGTGTCGGGCTAATTCCTACCGGGAAAAAAGGTATTTACTCTTGCCTTTACGCATTTATATTTACTCTTGTTTTCACGCATCTATTCGAATAGTCGTTTTCTCGGCCTCTCCCAGACATGATACTTTGAAACGACCGACCTTTCATGCGTAGAAAATGAGACTCACAGTGAACTGCTGAAGAAGGGGGCCAACAGAAGAGGCACTTGGCTTGGAAGTCAGCATCGTGGGAGGCTCGTGCCGAGGTGATCCGAGGGAGAATGGGAAGTGCGACAATCCTACGCTAGATGTCACGGCCGACTCCCCCACCATCGATCTGACGACTCGCTAGGGATGCCAGATTCTTCCTGTTCCGACACCTGTGTGAAGGGTTCTTGTCGTCATCTGTGAATGCTACCGAGTTCTTCTGCTTCCTTTAACGAGCATACTTATATTTTGTACGGTTTAGCGCAAATGGGGTGTGAAGGGATGAACGTTGGCCACGATCCAGAATAGTGGTTGCCATGAGGAAGTCTCATGTACTCCATGAACTCTCCAGGCACATGATCCACGTCGTGATTCTGACTAGTGCGAAGGATCAATAGCAAATAGCCATTATGGCTATTGACTCATCGTAAACCTCATATATGCATGACTATAGCGTTGCATATCAGTTGACCAATACTTCTTGGCAAGCTTGGATCGGAGAGCGTGGGAGCTAATATTCCTTTTTAATTTCTCTCTGGGCGATTTGGAACTCGACATTTCCGTTAGAGATGACAGTCTCACCGTACCTCACAAAAGCTCCCTTTTCGTTCAATTAGTTCACTCTGACGGTAATTCTCTTTGCATGAACGACAATGAAGCTTCGCAAAAAGCCATACCACATGATGGAACGAGAAAAAAAGAAATTGAAAAAAAAGGACCAAAGAACGAAGCATGAAAGCGACGAAGTGGCAACACAGAAAGGCACGAGAGAGAAAAGGCTCGAGTGATCGGCATAGAGGCGCTGCGACATATCAACACAGGATGCGCGCACAAGGACGTTTGTAAAAAGGCTTCCTCGTGAGCACTCAGCTATCTCTACATTGCCAGAAGCACCCTGTCATTCAGTGTTCGTGAAAGCCTCTAACCAAAATGACTCGCTTCTTCCTCGTCGCTTGTGCCGTGTCCTTTATCGGTGAGGATTTTCGACCCCCAAATACGAATCAAAATTTGCGAGGCGGGATTACAAGAACTCTGGAAAACTCATGCTCCTGAAATGCATCCGAAGGTCACGTTTAGTTGGACGCAATTGAATTACTCTGTTGATTCGTAGGGAAAGCAGTTGGGATAACTCACGAGAGCACGAAGAAGCTGAAAGACACTCTCTTGCAGGACTACGACTCCCTCGTTCCACCAATACCGAGCGATGGGAAACCGGTCTCCGTCAGACTGGGGGTAGTCGTCATCAGCTTTCGCAGGGTAAGAACGACCTCGTCCCTTTCCTGCCGAAATCAACATTTCCTGCCAACTTTGAACCGTGTTCCAGGACGACCTGAAAGGCGAGGCGATCTGGCACCTCTGGTTGCGCTCAGTGAGTTCAGACACATTCACCTCCTTCACAAAAGCCCACCTGCCAAGCGGATTTGGAATCAGGTGGAACCTTAGCGTATTTCCACCTGTTGAAGCGATGCTCACCTGGTTAAAAAGTCACCCGGGGGAACATCCACCTGGCTCGAGAAGAACGTGTGCGAATGACCAGGTGGATTTCCATTGGGTGGGACATCCACCTGGTTTCAAATCCACCTCCTATCCACCTGGTCTTTCAGCCAGGTGGATGCAGGTGGACGTTTTGTTTTGGCTGTGATCGATGGGCGAAGCCGGACGTGTCGACGGTGAATGCCTGTTGGGTTGCAGAAGTGGAACGACGAGCGATTGATGTGGGAACCCTCGGATCACTCCAACATCAGCACGCTGAGAATGCCTTCCGATAAAGTCTGGATCCCCGACATCACGCCTTATAACGAGTGAGTGCTGAAATAGAGCTTCTAGGATCGGTCTTTGTCCATCGACTCTGTTCCTCGTCGGAGAGTCAGGAATCTGCCGCATTGAGCTCTCAAAACAAAAATATGCTCTCCAGCTCTAGGGTTCCTTTTCATCGAAGTCAATTTCCCCGGTGTTCGTTCTCGATTAGCTACAGTCCCAAAGAAAATATACGTATACCCGATAGTACGATAATCGTAGTCTTTGCAAGCGAAAGAGGCAGAAAGGAACAAAACCCGTTCAATGGAAANAGACCCTCGTGGAATGCCTTCAGAGGTGCGTTTGTTTCCTTACGGATTCTGCCAACGTTGCTTGGACGGCTTGAAAGGTTGAAGATCCTGGAGATGACGACTCGCGATGTTCTGGACCTGGTCGTAGACACATCTAGCAGGAATTCTCTGAAGACGAAAATCCTCTTCGCTCGATTCATCTCCGACATCCGGGAGTCTTCCGGGCCAGACAAGCTCGGATTGGATGGGTCGCGGCCGGATGCGCCGGACGAACGAATACTCGCTCACGGGAAGAAGATTCAGGCTTTATTTTTTGCCCTCAATTTTTTTTTCGTGGCCTTCTTTGCAGAAGAAAGTGCATTTACGATGAAGCCCTGAGAAACTCTGTGGCTGCAGCTCTTATACAACGATACCAGAATGAAGGTTGAGCGTTAAGTAGCACTCGCGCTATTCGCATTCGACCTCTAAGACGAAATTAAGGAATCGCTTGAATGAGTAAAACCGGCTCGAGGGATGGATTTTTTTTTCCTTCATAGAGATGGCTACGCTTCTCCCACCGCGCAGATTGCGGGAAATTGCTCCGTTTTGTGACTAAGGAGTGCACAGCGCCGGGAACGTCGGCGTCTCATAAATTGGAGGGCTCCGAGGCTCGTCGCCCGCCTTGAGCCTTCCATCTGGCTGGTGTCAAAAGACCGAATATATAACGCATTCTCCCAAGTTTGTCAAGCAGTGGAGGTCGGGGAACGGCGAAGGTCAGACATCGGGATGCAATCGCTCCAGACTCTTTCTCGTTGTCGCCTGCCTCGCTTCCTTTCCTTGGTGAGAATTCTCCACCTTTCAGTTTTCGTTCTCGGTCGAGTGATTCACAGTTCGTCTTGACTTTCTTGATATGTCGCAGGGGGGTCACGAAGTGCACTGCCCGAAAGCATGGCTTTTTTGAAAACTCGGCTGCGAGACTACGATCCCGTCATTCCGCCGCCTGTCCGGAAAACAATCCTGTCAACTGATGACGAAACTGCATTGCTCCAGTATTGGCACTACAAGGAAAACAAATACAATACTTCATGAATTTTATCGGTTGCGGAATGCATGAGCTGAGATTTCCGTGGAAGTTGATACTTAAGCTTCAAAGTTACATCTTCAAATTCGAAGCAGAAAAATCTCCTTCTGAACTACAGTGGCTTGCGGGATTTTTTTTTTTCACCTCGCAAAAAGCCGTACTACACGATGGTCCGAGAAAAAACGAAACTTAAGAAAAAGAACCGATGAACGAAACATGAAAGCAACGGAGTGGCAATGGCAGACACGGAAAGGCAAGAGAAATAAACGGTTCGAGTGATCGGCATGGAGGTCCTGCGACATATCAGCACAGGATGTGCGCACAAGGACGATTGTAAAAGGCTTAATCGTGAGCACTCAGCTGTCTCTACGTTGCCAGAAGCACCCTGTCATTCAGTGTTCGTGAAAGCCTCTAACCAAAATGATTCGCTTCTTCCTCGTCGCTTGTGCCGTGTCCTTTATCGGTGAGGATTTTCGACCACCAAATACGAATCAAAATTTGCGCGGCGGGATTACAAGAACTCTCGAAAACTCATGCTCCTGAAATGCATCCGAAGGTCATGTTTAGTTGGACGCAATTGAATTACTCTGTTAATTCGTAGGGAAAGCAGTTGGGATAACTCACGAGAGCACGAAGCAGCTGAAAGACACTCTATTGCAGGACTACGACTCCCACCTTCCACCAATACCGAGCGATGGGAAACCGGTCTCCGTCAAGCTGGGGGTAGCCGTCATCAGCTTTCGCAGGGTAAGAACGACCTCGTCCCTTTCCTGCAGAAATCAACATTTCCTGCCAACTTTGAACCGTGTTCCAGGACGACCTGAAAGGCGAAGCGATCTGGCACCTCTGGTTGCGCTCAATGAGTTCAGACACATTCACCTCCTTCACAAAAGCCCACCTGCCAATCGGATTTGGAATCAGGTGGAAACTTAGCGTATTTCAACCTGTTGAAGCGATGCGCACCTGGTTAAAAAGTCACCCGGGGGTAAAATCCACCTGGCTCGAGAAGAACGTGTGCGAATGACCAGGTGGATTTCCATTGGGTGGGACATCCACCTGGTTTCAAATCCACCTCCTATCCACCTGGTCTTTCAGCCAGGTGGATGCAGGTGGACGTAATCCACCTGGCTCGAGAAGAACGTGTGCGAATGACCAGGAGGATTTCCATTGGGTGGGACATCCACCTGGTTTCAAATCCACCTCCTATCCACCTGGTCTTTCAGCCAGGTGGATGCAGGTGGACGTTTTGTTTTGGCTGTGATCGATGGGCGAAGCCGGACGTGTCGACGGTGAATGCGTGTTGGGTTGCAGGTATGGAACGACGAGCGATTGATGTGGGAACCCTCGGATCACTCCAACATCAGCACGCTGAGAATGCCTTCCAATAAAGTCTGGATCCCCGACATCACGCCTCATAACGAGTGAGTGCTGAAATAGAGCTTCTAGGATCGGTCTTTGTCCATCGACTCTGTTCCTCGTCGGAGAGTCAGGAATCCGTCGCATTGAGCTCTCAAAACAAAAATATGCTCTCCAGCTCTAGGGTTCCTTTTCATCGAAGTCAATTTCCCAGGTGTTCGTTCTCGATTAGCTACAGTCCCAAAGAAAATATACGTATACCCGATAGTACGATATGAGCTCTCAAAACAAAAATATGCTCTCCAGCTCTAGGGTTCCTTTTCATCGAAGTCAATTTCCCCGGTGTTCGTTCTCGATTAGCTACAGTCCCAAAGAAAATATACGTATACCCGATAGTACGATAATCGTAGTCTTTGCAAGCGAAAGAGGCAGAAAGGAACAAAACCCGTTCAATGGAAACGTCAAGCATGATATTAAGATATTAAGCAAGATATAAGAACGTTTCGATGCACTCTGCTCGAGTCACTGGAGGATACAGGCACAGTCAGTGATGTGATCGGCACGAATGCTTAATGTATCAAGATCTAGCATCACTGTCAGGCTCTCGGAGGCACGTCGCTATCCCCTCTTCCCACTTCGTTGTAGGTCGAGGAGCGCATTGTGCTTCTCGATGAGAGATAAATTAAGCGCTGGCGTTCTACGTGATCCATCCGCATGATCCACGAGAAGACTCGCATTCCAGTTGCTTCTTTTAGTGAGCTCTAAGTAAGCCGACGTATCAAATGGGCGGTGAAGCACAAAATACTTTAAATACCTGTAAAATCATTAAATATTTGGTCTGAAAAGTACAAGCCACTTTCTAAAGAAAATATGACTTTAGGTAAAAATTACTTTTACTGATGTAGCTTGTGATTACACTGCAGAACATATGACCATTTATTCTCCCTCTTTCCTTTTAGCAGAATGCCTCATATCAGAACGTGGGAAAAGCCTACGGATTTCGGAATTCACTCTACCAGAGATTGGTCCAATCTGAATTCCATTCGAATTCGACTCATCGATGAATGAGAATCGTGATTTTACGAAGGGCGTACCAAAAGTATCGAGACTCTGGCTATAATTTCCTTAATGTGTTTGCCACGAAAATCTAATCAATTTTCCTTCAATGTGTAACAAAAACGCAATGCGCACTCAGAAGTACAAGTTGCTCTCTCTTATAATTAACAAAATACAAGCAGTGAAAGGAACACGTGCACCAGAAATTCCAGACGCGTCAACACATTCAGCCATCTTGTGGATCATCATGAACCTTCTCCACTAGGTCCCCTTTGAGGTGGACGCATTTCTGCCACTGCGATTCACACTTGCGAATTGATGCCCTGAACCACTCCTTGCCGATCCTGTTTAGCACAGCAACGAAGACAATGCGTCCACCTCAAAGGGGACTACGAATGCCTTGCAGGAATATTTTACTCTTCATTGAGAATGTCCCTGTTTTCTCTGTCTCTGGGAGTTAAACTTCAGGGGGCATAAAAATATAAATCATTCGTATCTGGAATGGTCGATTTAACATTCGTTCCAATTTGTAGCTTAATGAAGTTCTTGCGGCTGTGCTAATGCACGCATGCATCGGAATGTCAACTAATTTGACGCTAAAAGCCTTTGGAAAAAAAAAAATAAAATAACAAGAGTTATAGCATATATAATGTACAATTTAAAAAATAATAAATAATAATAATAATAATAATAAATGCCTTGGAAATGAAGGATTGGATTGTTCCAGGGCGACCGAGGACGAGTTCGATTCGTCTCTGCATCAACAGCTGTCATCCCACACTCTGGTGTATTCGAACGGGGAAGTTCTGTTCGTGCCCAACGTCGTCTTGAAGACGTATTGCCAGGGTGACCTCACTCATTGGCCGTTGGATCGGCAGGTGTGCAGCATCAAGTTCGGGTCCTGGGTCTACGACGGGAACCTCGTCAACCTCAGTCTCTATGGGAGTCCTGAGGACACCATGGTCGGTTTCGCGCCGAGGGGTGGGCGTCGTCGGGGGCTGCGTCCGATTTGCGAAAACGATTCATTCTTTTTTTTCCGCCAGGACATGCAGGATTATCGCGAATCGACGCATTGGACCGTGGTGGGCATGCCGACCGTGACCCGAGAAGAGATATTCTATTCCTGTTGCAGCGAGCCCTATATCGACCTGCTGGCGAACGTCACCTTCTCCCGCAAGCCCTCTGTTTTTTACCACACCGCTCTCTTCTTTCCTGTCATCGGTGAGGCAGTTTTTCACCTAGTGCAAGCAAACATGTCGACTTTTTGTATGCAACATCAATTCGTCGACTTTTCGCGAGGGAACGCTTGCAGCTCTCAGTCTACATTTTTCCGCATCGCATTTTCAAAGATTACTCTTCGATAAACCACGAGTCGCAGCGAGTGTCAGCGGAAGAAGAGAAATAATTCATGAGTTTTGGGTTCGTCGCCATTCAACCAAAGCAGAGTTTTTGCTTGAACTCTGGAGCCTCCAAATTGCTATTTTAAAAATCAGATGTCGAGTCTGCTATTAATTATTGGCAGCTGTCAAAAAGACTGTGCATTGGAGACCTGAGTCTGAACAAAAACTCTTCGAAGTGTTTTTGAAAGGATGGAAGGATTTGACAATCTATTAAGATGAGTGATTGAAGGGATCAATTGAAGGTCGATTTAAACCGAGTCTCTCCCCCGAACTTGCAAGGCGAAGAGGAAAATAGTTTCAAGAAAATTCCAAATATTCCGAGAAAGAGGAAATTTAATCTTATCGCGAACAGCCTGGCGTTTCATCCGATGTTTAACATCGGATCCTAGTGCTAAACGCGGCGGTTGGTGGGATATATTTTCAATTATAGGTCGAGAATGTGAGAGAACAGGAAAACTAAAACAATAATAAATACATATCTTTAAATAAATAAAATAGGTACAACTATGTCTAAGAACCTTGTAAAAATCCAGAATGAAAAAAGTGCGCCTCCCATGAATCGAAACGAAATCGCAAGTCGAAAGAGAAAAGAAACAGAGAAACGAAGCGACGATTCCTCGAACTCCTAGAACTAGAAAATGAGAGTTCAATCTATTCTCCCCCCCCCCCCTTCCAGGCACGGCCCTGCTGACCCTGGCCGCGCAGTGGTACCCGGCAGGTTCGACCCACCGCGTCATGTACTTCTACTTCTTGAAGAAGCAGGAGGAGCAGGAGGTCAAAATGGTATTGCGGAAGTAAGGCTACTGGCCCCGGTCGCTGTAGTTCTAGGCACTCCCCTTTAGTAGATTAAGCGGACAGAAATTTTCGCCTTTTGGCCATCACGAAAGGTTGTCTTCCTCTTGCAGTGACATTCATGAGAATCATGATGTGTCTGCAAGTGATCGGACTCATCTGGTCCCTCCTGACCCTCTTGATCGCGAGCACCCACAACGGCGTCACGTCCAAATTGGCCCAGTTGAGCCAGACCGCCTTAGGCAAGGTCTTCTGCCTCTTCACCGAGATACCCGAAGAGGTACGTCATCGTAATTACACATTTCCCGCTTTCCCGACCTTTTCTGACCTTTCCCCCAATTTTTCGTAGCTGCTGGAAGGCGAGGGAAAAGGAACTTCCGCCAGGACGGAGATCCTGGTCATGAATTTCCTGGACAGAATTTGCTTTTACGTCTTCCTTTTCACCATCGCCATCAATTTTGCCGTCAATTGGCCGCACCGTCAGTGAATGCGATGAACGTGGCGAATCGGGGGAAAACAATCAAATGGGTTCCTTAAGATCGTGACCTTGTGGAGTGATTTTTTTGTCGTCTGTGAAAATAGTCAGCTTCACCTGCTCATATATAAAAAAAAGCAATGGATAAAAAATTGAATCGACACGCGATGACAATCGATTAAACAAGAAAGCACAGACGTGTAAGATAAAGATCTTACATTCGAATGCAGTGAATCGCTAAACTTCTAGGTTGTAGCGAAAGTTTTTGTGCATAAATACAAAATTCACATTTTGAACGCTGTAATTTTATTGTTATTATAAATTTAATTATTTGTAAAAAAAAAGAAATCAAAATGTATTCATACGCGCCATAAAACACGCTTCAAAATGATACCAAATACGTATATAAACAAAAAAAATTATTTAGAAAATGATGCTGAAATAAATTTTGTATTTATGCACAAAAACTTTCGTTACAACCTAGTATTTGATAGCGTTTTATTTTACTAGGAGAAATCATAATTTTTTTTTATCATATTCACCAAACGGAACGCTCGAAAACCGAAGAGGCCCCAGATGAATATTGCTGATTAATCTGTGGATTAAATTTTTCCGCTTCTTGAAGCCTAGACCCTCGTGGAATGCCTTCGGAGTTGCGTTTGTATCCTTACGGATCCTGCCAACGTTGCTTGGCTTGGACGGCTTGAAACGTTGAAGATCCAGGGGATGAAGACTTGTGATGTTCTCGACCTGGTCACATCTGATGGGAATTCTCTAAAAACGAAAAAAAAGAAGCCTTTTCGCACGTTCTGTCTCTGAGGTCCGGGAGTCTCCCGGGCCGGACAAGCTCGGACTCGATGGGTCGTGGCTGGATGCGCCAGAGGAACGAAAACTCGTTCGTTGGAAGGGGATTCAGGGTTTTCTTTTTGGCTTTCCATTTTTTTTCCCCAAGGCCTTGTAGCCTTTCGGCTCCTCTACGTTGACGTCGGGACCAAGGAGAGTGACTTCATTGTCGAGGACAGAGATTTCGTTGTCAAGGACAGACCGTCGTTACCAAGGACTGAGACTTCATTGCCGCTGCAAGATATATCCAGAAAACAGATCGTGTTCATTTGTCATCTAAGGAATCTCGAAAGTTAAACTCGGCGCAAGATAGAACGATTAAGGGTCCTAAAAATAGACTCTCCCTTGAACGAAGTACCACCTAGTGATCAAGCTTTGCCAAGGTGTAAGCATTCAGCGCAATTAGCTTCCATTCTGCAGCGATTCTGTCAGAAGAATCGTTGTATCCAATAGACACATGAAGCAGCTTAACCCACAAAAGCTGCAGGCCGTAGTCGAGGATTTCTTGGTGGGAGAAGGGGATGGGGGCGGGGGGGAGGGGGGGGGGGAGAAAGGGGTTAGGATGAGCGCTATCAGGTTTCTTCATGGAACTTACAAATGGAATAGTCGCATCGGAAGCTGTCATGGGTCTGGATGAAAGTGCATTTACGATGACGCTCTGAGAAACTTTGTGGCTGCAGCTCTTATACAACAATATCAGAATGAAGGCTGAGCGTTAAGTAGCACTCGAGCTATTCGCATTCGGCCTCTAAGACTAAATTAAGGAATCGCTTGAATGAGTAAAACCAGCTCGAGGGATGGATTTTTTTTTCCTTCATCGAGATGGCTGCGCTTCTCCCACCGCGCAGATTGCGGGAAATTGCTCCGTTTTGTGACTAAGGAGTGCACAGCGCCGGGAACGTCGCCGTCTCATAAATTGGAGGGCTCCGAGGCTCGTCGCCCGCCTTGAGCCTTCCATCTGGCTGGTGTCAAAAGACCGAATATATAACGCATTCTCCCAAGTTTGTCAAGCAGTGGAGGTCGGGGAACGGCATGAGCTCTCAAAACAAAAATATGCTCTCCAGCTCTAGGGTTCCTTTTCATCGAAGTCAATTTCCCAGGTGTTCGTTCTCGATTAGCTACAGTCCCAAAGAAAATATACGTATACCCGATAGTACGATTATCGTAGTCTTTGCAAGAGAAGTCTTTGCATTCGGAGTCTTTGCGAAAAGGAACAAAACCCGTTCTATGGAAACGTCAAGCATGATAAAGTTATTAAGAACGTTTCGATGGACTCTACTCGAGTCACTGGAGGATACAGACACAGTCAGTGATGTGATCGGCATGAATGCTTAATATATCAAGATCTGCCATCACTGTCAGGCTCTCGGAGGCACGTCGCACATATGACGATTTGTTCTCTCTGTTTACTTTTAGCAGAATGCCTCACATCAGATCTTGCGAAAAGCCTAAAAAGAGAGTTAAACTTCAGGGTGCCTACAAATATAAACCATTCGTATTGGGAATGGTCGACTTAACATTCGTTCCAATTTGGAAGTAAATGAAAATTTTTGTGATTGTGTATTGGCATAACAGATAATTTGACTCGAAAAGCTTTTGGGAAAAAAATTAACAATGATGCTCACATATATATTTTCATAAAGTTAAGAAAAAATACAAAAAAGTTTTTTAAAAAAATTAAAATAAAATGACGCGAAAAACCTTGGAAACAGAAATCTAATCATCCAGGGTGAGCGAGGACGAGTTCGAATCGTCTCTGTATCAACAGGTGTCATCCCACACCGTGGTGAAATCGAACGGGGAGGTTCACTTCGTGCCCAACCTCGTCTTCAGAACGTATTGCGAGGGTGACCTCACCCATTGGCCGCTTGATCAGCACATGTGCGAAGACCGAATATATAACGCATTCTCCCAAGTTTGTCAAGCAGTGGAGGTCGGGGAGCGGCGAAGGTCAGACATCGGGATGCAATCGCTCCAGACTCTTTCTCGTTGTCGCCTGCCTCGCTTTCTTTCCTCGGTGAGAATTCTCCACCTTTCAGTTTTCGTTCTCGGTCGAGTGATTCACAGTTTGTCTTGACTTTCTTGATATCTCGCAGGGGGGTTACGATGTGCACTGCCCGAAAGCATGGCTTTTTTTAAAACTCGGCTACGAGACTACGATCCCGTCATTCCGCCGCTAATGATTGATCGGCAGCCTGTCGACGTCAAAGTCATAATAACCCATCGCTCTTTCGAACTGGTATCATGAAAATTAACTGGACAAAAATGCTCTTGCAAGTCAGTTGTATATGACCTTATGCTGCCTGAATCTGAACACAGTCCAATGAGTATCGATAAAGAAAAATTAAAATTAAAATTAAAATTAATTCTAATTTGGATTTTTTCGAACTTTTTTTTTGTACAGGATCGTTTAATCATAAAAGACAAAATAAAAATAAAAAAATAAAAATTGATACCAGTCCACAATGTCACCAGAACATCCTCTGATTGTTCGTTAGTTGTCTTTAAATAATGCAAACGGATTTGCTTACAATCGCTCATGAACGATTTTGGACACTTTGGATTGGTAGAGTAACTGCGAATGCAAACGTTTCAACGGTTCTTAAATATGCACGCAAATTCATGCAGGACGACCGAGAGGGTGAAGCCATCTGGAACATCCGGATGAGTACAGAAAGTTCAGAGTATTCATTTTTCCGCAAATGCGTTGAAGAGATAAAAAAAAAACTTTTGCCGCCGGATTGGACAGACGAGCGAATCAAGTGGAACGAGAACGAATACGACGAAGTAAAATCACTCAGATTCTGCGTCCATCAGTTGTGGAACCCCGACATCACCGCCGAAAACGTAGCTGAACTCGGACAAATAGTACGAGAAACAGAAAAGCGTGGCTGAATCCCTTTAAACCTCGCAGTGCTCGCCCCGCTGGCCGCCGAGAGGACGTCGTGCCCGGACGCGCTCGTAAACTGACCGCTCGAGCGGCATGGATGCATGCCGGCAGCCAATTCTTGGGCCTACGACGGATTTTTAATCGATACCATAACGGCCATGGACAGGTACGTTGCTAAAAGTCTCAGGCAGTCTCGCTTGCCCGATTCCTCGATCCTTGTGTTTATTGTTATTATTGTACCATGTCTTTCGATAGCATCATCAACTTTAATTTATTTTGTGCTAAATGCTCTGTAACCAATACGAGAGGAAGAACTTATTTTAAGAGCAATTTGAAGAACCTTCAAGCTAGGAAATCAATCCTGTCAGTAACTGATGACGAAACTGCATTGCTCCAGTATTGGCACTACAAGGAGGAACAAATAAACGGTTGCGGAATGCATGAGCTGACATTTCCGTGGTAGTTGATACTTTAGCTTCATATTTAAATCTTCAAAATTAAAGCAGAAAATCTCCTTCAGAGCTACAGTGGCTTGCGGGATTTTTTTTTTTCACCTCGCAAAAAGCCGTACCACACGATGGTCCGAGAAAAAACGAAACTTAAGAAAAAGAACCGACGAACGAAACATGAAAGCAACGGAGTGGCAATGGCAGACACGGAAAGGCAAGAGAAAGAAACGGTTCGAGTGATCGGTACGGAGGCCCTGCGACATATCAACACATGATGTGCCCACAAGGACGTTTCTAAAAGGCTTCCTCGTGAGGACTCACTCGACTGTCTCTGTCAGAAGATTCCTGTCATTCAGCGTTCGTGAAAACCTAGAACAAAAATGACTCGCTTCTTCCTCGTCGCGTGTGCCGTGTGCTTTATCGGTGAGGATTTTCGACCCCCAGATACAAATAGAAATTTGCGGGATTTGCGGAATTGCATGAACTCTGGAAAACTCATGCTCCTGCAATGTATCCGAAGGTCGCATTTAGTTGAATTGCTCTTTATAGGGGAAGCAGTTGGGATAACTCACGAGAGCACGAAGCATCTGAAAGACACTCTCTTGCAGGACTACGACTCCCTCGTTCCACCCATTCCGAGCGATGGGAAATCGGTCTTCCTCGAGTTTAGGCCAGTCGTCATAAGCTATCGCAGGGTGAGAAGAACTACGTCCCTTTCCTGCCAAAATAACAATTTCCTGCCAACTTTGAACCGTGTTCCAGGACGACCTGAAAGGCGAGGCGATCTGGCACCTCTGGATGGACTCGGTGAGTTCAGACACATTTACCTCCCTTACAAATGTCCACCCGTCATGAGGATTTGGAATCAGGTGGAACCTTAACGTATTTCCACCTGTTGAAGCGATGCTCACCTGGTTAAAAATTCATACGGGGGAACATCCACTTTCTCGAGAAAAACGCATGCGAACGGCCAGGTGGATTTCCATTGGGTGGGATATTCACCTGGTTTCAAATCCACCTCCCATCTACCTGGTCGTTCAACCAGGTGGATCCAGGAGTCCGTTTTGTTTGGGTTGTGATCGATGGGCGAAGCAGGACGTGTCGATGGTGAATGCGTGTTGGGTTGCAGAAATGGAACGACGAGCGATTGACGTGGGAACCATCGAATCACTCCAACATCAGTGATCTGAGAATGCCTCCAGATAATGTCTGGATCCCCGACATCTCGATTTATAACGAGTGAGTGCTGAAATAGAGCTTCTGAGATCGGTCTTTGTTCATCGACTCCGTCCTTCGTCGGAGAGAGAATCTGCCGCATTGAGCTCTCAAGACAAAAATATGCGCTGTATCTCTTGCGTTTCTTTGTAACGAAGCCAATTTCTCCGGTGTTCGTTCTCGATTAGCTACAGTCCCAAAGAAAATATACGTATACCCGATAGTACGATTATCGTAGTCTTTGCAAGAGAAGTCTTTGCATTCGGAGTCTTTGCAAAAAGGAACAAAACCCGTTCTATGGAAACGTCAAACATGATAAAGTTATTAAGAACGTTTCGATGCACTCTGCTCGAGTCACTGGAGGATACAGGCACAGTCAGTGATGTGATCGGCATGAATGCTTAATATATCAAGATCTGGCATCATTGTCAGTCTCTCGGAGGCACGTCGCACATATGACGATTTGTTCTCTCTGTTTACTTTTAGCAGAATGCCTCACATCAGATCTTGCGAAAAGCCTAAAAAGAGAGTTAAACTTCAGGGTGCCTACAAATATAAACCATTCGTATTGGGAATGGTCGACTTAACATTCGCTCCAATTTGTAAGTAAATGAAATTTTTTGTGATTGTGTATTGGCATAACAGATAATTTGACTCGAAAAGCTTTTGGAAAAAATTAACAATGATGGTCACATATTTTTTCATAAAGTTAAGAAAAAATACAAAAAAGTTTTTAAAAAAATTAAAATAAAATGATGCGAAAAACCTTAGAAACATCGAAATCTAATCATCCAGGGAGAGCGAGGACGAGTTCGATTCGTCTCTGCATCAACAGGTGTCATCCCACACCGTGGTGAAATCGAACGGGGAGGTTCACTTCGTGCCCAACCTCGTCTTCAGAACGTATTGCGAGGGTGACCTCACCCATTGGCCGTTTGATCAGCACATGTGCGACATCAAGTTCGGTTCCTGGGTCTACGACGGGAACCGCGTCAACCTCAGTCTCGACGGGAGTCCCGAGGACGCCCTGGTCGGTTTCGAGCAGAGGGTTGGGCGTCTTCAGGGCTGCTTGCAATTTGCAAAGACAATTCTTTTTATATTTTTTTTCTGCAGGATCTGTCGGCTTATCGTGAGTCGACGCATTGGAACTTGGTGGGCTGGCCGATTATGACCCGAAACGAGATTTACTATTCTTGTTGCCCTGAACCCTATATCGACTTGCTGGCGAACATCACCTTCTCCCCAAGCCCTCTCAAAAGATGGTGTGACGTGAGAAGAAAGGATGGTAGTCACTCCGTCAAAAAGTTGGCTACGTTTGTGCAGCTGTATAACGTACGATCCTGTAGTTAAACGTTAAGCGGCTGGAAAGTGCTCCCTGGCGTTGCAGCTCTCAGTCATTTTCTCGCATTGCATTTTCAAGTTAACTCTTCGATAAACCACGAGTCGCAGCGAGTGGCAGTAGAAGATATATATTTCATGAGTTTTGGGTTTGTCGCCATTCAACCCAAGCAGAGTTTTTGCTTGAAATCTGTAGCTTCCAAAATGCAAAAAAAATTGATGTTAAGTCTGCTATTAATTTTTGGCCGCTGCCAAAAGAAAAAACATTGTGCATTGGAGACCTGAGTCTGAGCAAAAACTCTTCGTAAAGTGTTTTTGAACAAATGAAAGGATTTGACAGTCTGTTAAGAAGATGAGCGATTGAAGGGATCAAATGAAGGTCAATTGAAACCGAGTCTCTGGCAAGACGAAGAAGGAAAATGCTGCAAGAAAATTCCAGATATTCCAAGAAAGGGAAGGCATTTGGAAATTTAATCTGCTAGCGAACAGCCAGGCGTTTAATAAGATGTTTAACATCGGATCCTCGTGCTGAACGCGGCTGTTGGTGCTATATATTTTCAGTTATAGCTCGAGAATTTGAGAAAGGACAGGAAAGATAAAACATTAATAAATATATTCAATATATTTTTTTAAAAAATCGGTAAGACTATGTCTAAGAACCTTGTAAAAATCCAGAATGAAAAAAGTGTGCCTACCATAAATAGAAAAGAAGTCGCAAGTCGAAAGCGATAGGAAACAGCGAAACGAAGAGACGGTGACTCGAACTTGGATTGGAAAATGAGCGTTCGATCTTTCCCCCCCCTTCCAGGCACGGCCCTGCTGACCCTGGCCGCGCAGTGGTACCCGGCAGGTTCGACCCACCGCGTCATGTACTTCTTCTTCAACTTCTTCGTCCTCCTCGTCCTCCAGTTTTACCATTCCGCCTTCATTCCGATGACCGGGGCCAGCGACATCAAGATCCGTGAGGGGAAATCATCTAATTCGCCTGTCTTTAAAAGCGGAAAAGGCCGTCACGAAAGGTTGTCTTCCTCTTGCAGTGACATTCATGAGAATCATGATGTGTCTCCAAGTGATCGGACTCATCTGGTCCCTCCTGACCCTCTTGATTGCGAGCACCCACAACGGCGTCACGTCCAAATTGGCCCAGTTGAGCCAGACCGCCTTGGGAAAGGTCTTCTGTCTCTTCACCGAGATGCCTAAAGAGGTACGTCATCGTATTTACATTTTTCCCCTTTTCCCGACCTTTTATTAACTTCCATGACCTTTCCCGACTTTTTTTTCCATTCTCCCTATGTTTCGTAGCTGACGGAAGGCGAGGGAAACGGGACTTCCGCCTGGACGGAGATCTTGGTCTCGAATTTCCTGGACAGACTTTGCTTTTACGCCTTCCTTTGCACCATCGCCTTCAATTTTGCCCTCAATTGGCCGCATCGTCAGGGAATGTGATCGACAGGAGGAATAATGGAACCAAAAGGCTTTTTGAGATCGTGACCTTGTGGAGTCATTTTTTTTTCTCATCTGCGAAAAGAGTCAGCTCTCTTCACCTGCTTATATAAAAAGTGATGGATATAAAATCGAGTTGACATGCAATAATAATTGATTCTTATTGCATATAATCATATGCATATTATTGCATTTAATCGATTATTATTGCACATTGCATCGCTTTTTATTTTACAAGGACATGTCAGCTTTTTTCATCTTCACCAAATGGAAAACGCTCAAAAACCGAAGAGGCCAAAGATGAATGTTGCCGATTTAAAGAGCCGTGGATGAAATTTTTCTGCTCCTTGAAGCCTAGACCCTAGTGGAATGCCTTGAGAGGTGTGTTTGTTTCCTTACGGATCCTGCCAACGTTGCTTGGACGGCTTGAAAGGTTGAAGATCCTGGAGATGACGAATCGCGATGTTCTGGACCTGGTCGTAGACACATCTAACAGGAATTCTCTGAAGACGAAAATCTTCTTCGCTCGATTCATCTCCGACATCCGGGAGTCTTCCGGGCCGGACAAGCTCGGATTGGATGGGTCGCGGCCGGATGCGCCGGACGAACGAATACTCCCTCACCGGAAGAAGATTCAGGCTTTATTTTTTGCCCTCAATTTTTTTTTTCGTGGCCTTGTAGCCTTGTGGTTCCTCTACGTCGACGTCGGGACCAAGGAGAGTGACTTCAGTGTCGAGGACAGAGATATCATTGTCAAGGACAGAACCTTCTTCGTCAAGGAGAACGATTTCTTTGCCAAGGACAAAAACCTCGTTGTCAAGGACAGGCCGTCGTTACCTAGAACTGAGACTTCATTACCGCTGCAAGATATATCCAGATAATAGATCTTGTTTATTTGCCATATAAGGAATCTCGAAAGTTAAACTCTGCGCAAGATAGAACGATTAAGGGTCCTAAAAATAGACTTTCCCTTGAACGTAGTACCACCCAGTGATCAAGCTTTGCCAAGGTGTAAGCATTCAGCGCAATTGGCTTCCAGTCTGCAGCGATTGTGACGGAAGAATCTTTGTATTCAATAAACAAACTAAGCAGCTTAATTTGCAAAAACTGCATACCGGAGTCAAGGGGGAGAAAGGGGGTAGGGGGAGAAGGGGGGAGGGAAGGCGAGAAGGGGGTTAGGGAGGGGAGAAGGGGGTTAGGAGGAGCGCAATCGAGTTCCCTTGTGGAACTTATAAATGGAATAATCGCATCGGTAGCTGTCATGGGTTTGGAAGAAAGTGCATTTACGATGATGCCCTGAGAAACTCTGTGGCTGCAGCTCTTATTCAACGATACCAGAATGAAGGCAGAGCGTTAAGTAGCACTCGAGCTGTTCGCATTCGACCTCTAAGACGAAATTAAGGAATCGCTTGAATGAGTAAAACCGGCTTGAAGGATGGATTTCTTTTCCTTCACCGAGATGGCTGCGCTTTTCCCACCGCGTGGATTGCGGGAAATTACTCTGTTTTGTGACTAAGGAGTGCACAGCGCCGGGAACGTCGCCGTCTCATATATTGCGGAGCTCCGAGGCTCGTCGCCCGTCAAGAGCCTTCCTTCTGGCTGGTGTCAAAAGACCTAATATATAATGCATTCTCCCACGTTTGTGGAGCAATGGAGGTCGGAGAGCGGCGAAGGTCAGACATCAGGATACAATCGCTCCAGACTCTTTCTCGTTGTCGCCTGCCTCGCTTTCCTCGGTGAGAATTCTCCACCTTTCAATTTTCGTTCTCGGTCGAGTGATTCACAGTTTGTCTTGACTTTTTTGATATCTCGTAGGGGGGTCATGAAGTGCACTGTCAGAAAGCATGGCTTTTTTGAAGAAAACTCGGCTGCGAGACTACGATCCCGTCATTCCGCCGCTGATTGATCGGCAGCCTGTCGACGTCAAAGTCATAATAACCCATCGCTCTTTCGAACTGGTATCATGAAAATTAACTGGACAAAAATGCTTTTGCAAGCCAATTGTATATGACCTTTTGCTGCCTGAATCTGAACACAGTCCAATGAGTATCGATAACGAAAATAAAAAATTTAAATTTAAAATTAAAATAATACTAATTTGGATTTTTTCGAATTTTTCTGTACAGGATCGTTTAATCATAAAAGACAAAATTACAATTCAAAAATAAAATTTGATAGCAGTTCACAATGTCATCGGAACATCCTCTGATTGTTCGTTAATTGTCTTTAAATAATGTAAACGGATTTGCTCGCAATCGCTCACGAACGATTTTGGACACTTTGGACTGGAAGAGTAACTGCGAATGCAAACGTTTCAACGGTTCTTCAATATACACACAAATTCATGCAGGACGACCGAGAGGGTGAAGCCATCTGGAACATCCGGATGAGTACAGAAATTTCAGAGCATTCGTTTTTCCGTGAATGCTTTGAAGAGATGAAAAAAAAAAGAACTTTTGCCGCCGGATTGGACAGACGAGCGACTCAAGTGGAACGAGAACGAATACGACGAAGTAAAATCACTCAGATTCTGCGTCCATCAGCTGTGGAACCCAGACATCACTGCCGAAAACGAGTAAGAACTCAGACAAATAGTACGAGAAGCAGAAAAGCGTGGCTGAATCCCTTTAAACCTGAGCGGCCTTGCCGTGCTCGCCTCGCCGGTCGCCGAGAGGACGTCGTGCCAGGACACGCTCGCAAACTGACCGCTCGAGGGGCATGGATGCATGCCGGCAGGTGAATTCTTGGGCCTACGACGGATTTTTAATCGACACCATGGCGGCCACGGAGTGGTACGTTGCTAAAAGACTCATGCGGTCTCGCTTGCCCGATTCCTCTCCTCGTGTTTATCCATGTCTTTCTGTAGCAACATCAACTTTAATTCATATTGTTATAAATGCACCGTCACCAATGCTAGAGGAAGAGCTTATTTTAAGAGCAATTTGAAGAGCCTCCAAGCTAGGAAAACAATCCTTTCACTAACTGATGACGAAATTGCATTGCTCCAGTTTTGGCACTAAAAGGAGGAACAAATAAAATACTTCATGAATTTTAACGAGTCCGGAATGCATGAGCTGAGATTTCCGTGGTAGTCGATACATAAGTTTCAAAGTTACATTTTCAAATTTGAAGCAGAAAGATCTCCTTCTGAGCGACCGTGGCTTGTGGGATTTTTTTTTTCACCTCGCAAAAAGCCGTACCACACGATGGTACCAGAAAAAACAAGCTGAAGAAAAGGGACCGATGAACGAAACATGAAAGCAACGGAGTGGCAACGGCAGACACGGAAAGGCAAGAGAAAGAAAAGGTTTGAGTGATCGGCATGGAAGCGCTGCAACATATCAACACGGGATGCAGCGCACAAGGACGTTTGTACAAAGGCTTCCTCGGGAGCACTCAGCTGTCTCTACATTGCCAGAAGCACCCTGTCATTCAGTGCTCGTGAAAGCTTCTAACTAAAATGTCTTGCTTCTTCCTCGTCGCTTGTGCCGTGCGCTTTATCGGTGAGGATTTTCGACCCCCAAATACGAATCGAAATTTGCAGGATTTGCGGAATTGCAAGAACTCTGGAAAACTCATGCTCCTGCAATGTATCAGAAGATCGCATTTAGTTGGACGCGATTGAATTGCTCTTTTAATTCGTAGGGGAAGCAGTTGGGATAACTCACGAGAGCACGAAGCATCTGAAAGACACTCTCTTGCAGGACTACGACTCCCTCGTTCCACCCATTCCGAGCGATGGGAAACCGGTCTCCGTCAAGCTGGGGCCAGTCGTCATGAGCTTTCGCAGGGTGAGAACGACCTCGTCCCTTTCCTGTCAAAATAACAATTTCCTGCCAACTTTGAACCGTGTTCCAGGACGACCTGAAAGGCGAGGCGATCTGGCACTTCTGGATGGACTCGGTGAGTTCAGACACATTCACCTCCCTTACAAAAGTCCATCCGCCAGGAGGATTTGGAATCCGGTGGAACCTTAACGCACTTCCACCTGTTGAAGCTATGCTCACCTGGTTAAAAAGGCACCCGGGGGAACATCCACCTGCTCGAGAAAAACGCATGCGGACGGCCAGGTGGATTTCCATTGGGTGGGATGTTCACCTGGTTTCAAATCCACCTCCCTTCTACCTGGTCGTTCAACCCGGTAGATGCAGGTGGCCGTTTTGTTTGGGTTGTGATCGATGGGCGAAGCCGTATGTGTCGACGGTGAATGCGTGTTGTGTTGCAGAAGTGGAACGACGAGCGATTGGCTTGGGAACCCTCGGATCACTCCAACATCAGTGAACTGAGTTTGCCTTCCGATAAAGTCTGGATCCCCGACATCACGCCTTATAACGAGTGAGTGCTGAATTAGAGCTTCTAGGATCGGTGTTTGTCCATCGACTCCGTTCTTCGTCGGAGAGTCAGGAATCTGCCGCATTGAAACAAAAATATGCGCTGTATTTCTTGCGTTTCTTTGTAACGAAGTCAATTTCCCCGATGTTCGTTCTCGATTAGCTACAGTCCCAAAGAAAATATACGTATACCAGACAGTACGATAATCGTAGTCTTTGCAAGAGAAGCCTTTGCAATCGTAGTCTTTGCAAAAAGGAACAAAACCCTTTCTATGGAAACGTCAAGCATGATAAAGATATTAATAACGTTTCGATGCACTCTGCTCGAGTCACTGGAGGACACAGGTACAGCCAGTGATCTGATCGGCATGAATGCTTAATACTAGTATATCAAGATCTGGCACAATTGTCAGGCTCTCGGAGGCACGTCGCGATCCCCTCTTCCTCCTTCGATGTAGCTCGTGGAGCGCATTGTGCTTCTTGATGAGAGATAAATTAAGCGCTGGCGATCTACGTGATACATCCGTATGATCCAAGACGAGATTCGCATTCCTGTTGCTTCTTTCAGTGAGCTGTAAGCCGACGGTGGTGATGCACAAAATACCTAAAATACCCATAAAAAAGTACTTAAAATCATAATATATTGTAACCGAAAAGTATGAGCCAATCTGCAAAAAACAACTGCTTTAGGTAAAAATTACTTTAATTGATGTAGCTTGTAATTACGTTGCAGAACATATGACCATTTATTCTCCCTGTTTACTTTTAGCAGAATATGAGATCGTGCGAAAAGCTTACGAAGAGAGTTAAACTTCAGGGTGCATACAAATATAAATCATTCGTATTGGGAGTGGTCGACTTAACATTCGTTCCAATTTGGAAGTAAATGAAATTTTTGGTGGTTGCGCATAGGAATGACAGATAATTTGACTCGAAAAGCTTTTGGGAAAAAATTAACAACGATGATCACATATCTTTTTTCATGAAGTTAAGAAAAAATACAACAAAAAAGTTTATTTTAATTAAAATAAAATGACGTGAAAAACCTTGGAAACGTAGAAATCTAATCATCAAGGGTGAGCGAGGACGAGTTCGACTCGTCTCTGCATCAGCAGCGGTCGTCCCACGCCGTGGTGCATTCGAACGGGGAGGTTCACTTCGTGCCCAACCTCGTCTTCAGAACGTATTGCGAGGGTGACCTCACCCATTGGCCGTTGGATCGGCAGGTGTGCGGCATCAAGTTCGGTTCCTGGGTCTACGACGGGAACCACGTCAACCTCAGTCTCGAAGGGAGTCCCGAGGACGCCCTGGTCGGTTTCGAGCAGAATGGTGGGAGTCTTCGGGGCTGCTTGCATTTTGGAAAGACAATTCTTTTTTTTCTGCAGGATCTGTCTTCGTTTCGTGAGTCAACGCATTGGACCGTGGTGGGCACGCCGATTATGACCCGAAACGAGATTTACTATTCTTGTTGCCCTGAACCCTATATCGACTTGCTGGCGAACATTACCTTCTCCCGCAAGCCCTCTCTTTTCTACCACACTGCACTCTTCTTTCCTACCATCAGTGAGGCAGTTTTTCAACCGATGCAAACACGTCGACATATTGCATGCTAGGACATCAATTTGCAATTCGCCGACCTTTCACGAGGGACCGCTTGCAGCTCTCTGTCATTTTCTCGCATTGCATTTTCAAGTTAACTCTTCGATAAACCACGAGTCGCAGCGAGTGGCAGTAGAAGATATATATTTCATGAGTTTTGGGTTTGTCGCCATTCAACCCAAGCAGAGTTTTTGCTTGAAATCTGTAGCTTCCAAAATGCAAAAAAAATTGATGTTAAGTCTGCTATTAATTTTTGGCCGCTGCCAAAAGAAAAAACATTGTGCATTGGAGACCTGAGTCTGAGCAAAAACTCTTCGTAAAGTGTTTTTGAACAAATGAAAGGATTTGACAGTCTGTTAAGAAGATGAGCGATTGAAGGGATCAAATGAAGGTCAATTGAAACCGAGTCTCTGGCAAGACGAAGAAGGAAAATGCTGCAAGAAAATTCCAGATATTCCAAGAAAGGGAAGGCATTTGGAAATTTAATCTGCTAGCGAACAGCCAGGCGTTTAATAAGATGTTTAACATCGGATCCTCGTGCTGAACGCGGCTGTTGGTGCTATATATTTTCAGTTATAGCTCGAGAATTTGAGAAAGGACAGGAAAGATAAAACATTAATAAATATATTCAATATATTTTTTTAAAAAATCGGTAAGACTATGTCTAAGAACCTTGTAAAAATCCAGAATGAAAAAAGTGTGCCTACCATAAATAGAAAAGAAGTCGCAAGTCGAAAGCGATAGGAAACAGCGAAACGAAGAGACGGTGACTCGAACTTGGATTGGAAAATGAGCGTTCGATCTTTCCCCCCCCTTCCAGGCACGGCCCTGCTGACCCTGGCCGCGCATTGGTACCCGGCAGGTTCGACCCACCGCGTCATGTACTTCTTCTTCAACAAGAAGCAGGAGGAGCAGGAGGTCAAAATGGTAAGGCGGAAGTAAGGCTACTGGCCCCGGTCGCTGTAGTTCTAGGCACTCCCCTTTAGTAGATTAAGCGGACAGAAATTTTCGCCTTTTGGCCGTCACGAAAGGTTGTCTTCCTCTTGCAGTGACATTCATGAGAATCATGATGTGTCTCCAAGTGATCGGACTCATCTGGTCCCTCCTGACCCTCTTGATCGCGAGCACCCACAACGGCGTCACGTCCAAATTGGCCCAGTTGAGCCAGACCGCCTTGGGCAAGGTCTTCTGTCTCTTCACCGAGATGCCTAAAGAGGTACGTCATCGTATTTAGATTTTTCCCCCTTTCCCGACCTTTTATGAACTTCCATGACCTTTCCCGACTTTTTTTTCCCATTCTCCCAATGTTTCGTAGCTGACGGAAGGCGAGGGAAACGGGACTTCCGCCTGGACGGAGATCTTGGTCTCGAATTTCCTGGACAGACTTTGCTTTTACACCTTCCTTTGCACCATCGCCTTCAATTTTGCCGTCAATTGGCCGCATCGTCAGTGAATGTGATCGACAGGAGGAATAGTGGATCCAAAAGACTTTTTGAGATCGTGACCTTGTGGAGTCATTTTTTTTTTCTCATCTGCGAAAAGAGTCAGCTCTCTTCACCTGCTTATATAAAATGTGATGGATATAAAATCGAGTTGACATGCAATAATAATCGATTAAACACGAAAGCATAGACGTGTAAGATAAAGATCTTACATTTGAATACAGTGAATCGCTAAACTATTTCATCGCTTTTTATTTTACAAGGACATGTCAGCTTTTTACATCTTCACCAAATGGAAAACGCTCAAAAACCGAAGAGGCCAAAGATGAATGCTGCCGATTTAAATGGCCGTGGATGAAATTTTTCTGCTCCTTGAAGCCTAGACCCTCGTGGAATGCCTTCAGAGGTGCGTTTGTTTCCTTACGGATTCTGCCAACGTTGCTTGGACGGCTTGAAAGGTTGAAGATCCTGGAGATGACGACTCGCGATGTTCTGGACCTGGTCGTAGACACATCTAGCAGGAATTCTCTGAAGACGAAAATCCTCTTCGCTCGATTCATCTCCGACATCCGGGAGTCTTCCGGGCCGGACAAGCTCGGATTGGATGGGCCGCAGCCGGATGCGCCGGACTAACGAATACTCGCTCACGGGAAGAAGATTCAGGCTTTATTTTTTGCCCTCAATTTTTTTTTCGTGGCCTTCTTTGCAGAAGAAAGTGCATTTACGATGAAGCCCTGAGAAACTCTGTGGCTGCAGCTCTTATACAACGATACCAGAATGAAGGTTGAGCGTTAAGTAGCACTCGCGCTGTTCGCATTCGACCTTTAAGACGAAATTAAGGAATCGCTTGAATGAGTAAAACCGGCTCGAGGGATGGATTTTTTTTCCTTCATCGAGATGGCTGCGCTTCTCCCACCGCGCAGATTGCGGGAAATTGCTCCGTTTTGTGATTAAGGAGTGCACAGCGCCGGGAACGTCGCCGTCTCATAAGTTGGAGGGCTCCGAGGTTCGTCGCCTGCCTTGAGCCTTCCATCTGGCTGGTGTCAAAAGACCTAATATATAACGCATTCTCCCACGTCTGTCAAGCAGTGGAGGTCGGGGAGCGGCGAAGGTCAGACATCGGGATGCAATCGCTCCAGACTCTTTTCGTAGTCGCCATCTCCGCTTTTTTCCTCGGTGAGATCTTCCAGTTTTGATTGATTCACCATTTGGATTGAATTTTTTTGTTTCTCGCAGGGGGTCTTGGAGTGCACTGCACGAAAGCATGGTTCTTTTGCCGCATACTTGACGCCAATACTTGACGAAAATGAAGACCGGAAGGAAGGATGGACGTCTTACTCCGGGAAATTGCAGGATTGCCGAAGATTAACTGCGCGATTGCAGTGGGACGACAGGTGGCGCAAAAAAATGAGTCCTGTTTGGGGACTCATAGAGAATAATTTAGATTCATGATTTTTCTTTTCGTACCCCCCCAAGAAACTGTACGTTCGTTGTTGAAAGTTGCATGCATCTAAACCAGGGGCCTGCAACCTTCATTGGCAGCGGGCCGGCCCACAGACTGCAAAAGAAAAGGCTCCCCCTTTTTCCCCTCAGGGCACACGAGACCATAAAGTCGCGCCGATCACCCGACGACCCTTACCCCCGCCACACCCCTACGAAATTCCAACGCCCAAAATTGGCCTTTGGCATCGAGAACCTTCTTCCTCTAGACATATGTTGCGCCCCCGCGTCAGGAATAATTAGGTGAAGAAAGTGGAAGGACTCCATCTATCTCTAGTTTAGTTATTTAGAGATGACCAAAGTTGAGATGGACCTTGGGCGGCAAACAAAATAATCTTATCTGCTATCCTATTTATGCATTACCGGGCCGCAAGAAGCAGGTCCACGGGCCGCGGGTTGCAAATCCTTCATCTAGATCAGGGGTTCTTAACCTGGAGTCCATGGACCCCCAGGGGGGCCGTGGGGTAGGTCCAGGGGTCCGTGGAGGGTCCATGGAAAATTAAATATATAATTGAAGGTAGCTCCCAAGAAACTTCATTTATATAGTATTTACAAATCCAGGTTTTCCAAAGTTTCTGATAACCGTGGGGGGGGGGGGGTCTATGGGTAATACTTTAGGATCCGTAGGTGCAAAAAAGTTAAGAACCTCTGATCTAGATGGTCTGAATAAAAAGCGAATCGAAGTGGAATCATGAAGTCTTTTTCACGCATGAATGGAATTTCAGGACGATTCATATGACATTTCCTTTGAGACCGTAAAGGCTGCTTTTTATGCCATGTCCTCGTCCCCGTATTCTACGTCGTAGCATCAGAATCGATACTACGACGAGGACATGGCATAAAAAGCAGTCTTTATGGCCTCAAGGGAGAGAAATGACGTTCGCGGTGTCGAAACCGCCGCACGCACGGGAACTCCACATTTTATGACTCCATTTCGGATGACTCTCGCTTTTCATTCAGGCACTTTTTTTTGCGCCACCCAGTACGTCTTGAGAGACGAAGCTCACGGAGGCGTGTCTCAGGTTCTCATCATTACAGGGGAATAATTTATTCGTAAGATACGGTAGATGATCGCCGGAAGGCTTTCGTCCGAATGGGATTCCAGCTCGTACGACCAGGAAAATTAGTGGCGCGGGAGTAATCATTTCCAAGAGGAACATCTTGCTTGAGTAAGTTCTTGGGCATTGCTAAATAGCGACTGCAGCGCCGACCTTAAAGAGTGGAAGGGCGAGAATCACGGATCGATCCGTCTCATTTCGGGGAAGGCATGGCAAGGAAAATGTCATTGGAAAATGTATCAATGGGAGCTCGTTCATTGGGGTAATTATCTCAATTCGCGAGAGATAATTGGTTAAATTAGAGGTGCACGTGATTCAAGGTCGCGCGATTAAATGGCAAATTGGTCGTCATGAAAGAAACGGAAAGTAATTGTAGACCGGGGGGGGGGGGGAAGGTGGGGGAGGGGAAGGTGGGAAATGTCTTCATAGTTGAAGGAGGGAGTGGAGGGAGTGGAGGTCGCCGTCTGTCAAGAGCGTGCCTCCGTTTCCTCAGATTAGTTATGTGGATGAAGGCCCTGGGAGCTATATCAGTAAATTTGTCCGAGACGCGAAATTACGTTGAGCCGTCACGGGGTAAGGGGACGGCGTGATGGGCGAGAGGGAGTTACAGCTTCCGGACGAGAGGAGGAAAATATGGCTCGTGGAGGTCAGCTAAAGTGGCCACGTCGGCCACCAAAACGGCGAAATCGACGAGAATAGGCTCGGGTGGGAAAAAGAGGGATTAAGGGCTTATCGAGAGATCAAAGACCGGAAGGCATGCTCATTCGAGGTGGTTGATCGTAATAATCGTGGGCTTCATCCGGCATTAAATGACCTCGCCGAACTCGTAGTTCTGTCATACATGGCCTATTTGAGGTCTATATACAGTAAAACATTTCGTTAAATTGTGGAGACCAACGAGTGAAGCGGATTCAACAGCACTGGCGGGAATTCTCAATCGCGCTACTATAACCATTTGGGAAGACTTTGAGACGAGCAGACGAGGGGGAACCAGTTCGTGTGAGTCTCAAATAAGACTCAAAATGCGGAATCATTTTCTTTTCTACGTCGGAAAGGGATGGGTTGGGGGGAGAGGGGGGGCAGCAGCCCCTCTCGTGAACAGCTTTAAGAGGATAGGTGCCTTTATCGACATAACAACAAAAAGGTGAAAGCAAACATGCCCCAAATTAGGAAGGCAGTAGATGCACACGCCCACCACAACCGCGCATGTTCGTAGGCGGAGGCCCATCCTCGATCGGAACGGAAGGAGGGGCTCTCGACCTCGACCGGAGGTGACAATGTGGGCGCAGATGCATGTTCGCGTCCCGACCCCGACCTTCACCCTTCGACCTTAAGCGATTGCTTCGATGGAACTTGAATTTCGCCGGTCCGTGAGAAGAGACGAGGGTCTTCCCTCGCGACGGAAATATAGTTTCTGTAAACATGCTGCCGCGGTGATTCGCATAGTTATTTTGCGAGATCGTCCGCTTTTCCCGACGTGCCGATTTTCGATGGATCCATCTTTCGATGGAGATAATTCTGGAAAAGGAAGGTCTACCGGATATTTTTCGATCTTACTCAGCAGAATCCGTTTCAGATGCTCGGCGGGAATCATATGCAGGGGGATGGAGTGAATTAAGAGGGTGGTCGATTCAAATAAACTGCATCGGGCCGTTAGGATACACGCATGAAACAAAATGAAGTCTTGTCAAATAACTTAATATATGGCTAGGGATTGTCATTCTCTGGTCATATCAGTGTTTCTGGAGCTAATCCCAGAGAGTCGACCGGTAAAAGAAAGTGTGAGGGAGATAAGAATGGATACCAAGACTCTAGAGATGACAATTTCGCAGGCAACAACCGCGGATATCCTGGGAAAAGCAGCCATTTGCCACGAGCAGAACGTGTTATTGCCGTTACCGAACTGAAGCGACCATCCCTAAAAAAAAAACGTAGGCATAAAATAAGCACCACTGCGATCGCACGTTCCGTTTGTCTCTATTCGTCTGCTTGCATCCCGAGCATCTCGAGCGGAGTTTCTCTTTTGGATTAAAAACGATAGTTTCGAGTGACATGGGGGTGAGGGGATCCTGGGATGGCGTTAGGCTCAGCATCTATCTCTTAATTCCCTTAATTCATCTTCCTTCTCTCTCGATCTGGATCTTCCCTCGATCGAAGATCATTCGGCTTACTTCTGTCTCCACTCGTTACGCCACGGGGCACGACGAGGCGTGTGTGCAATCTGCTACGATGCAAGTCGAGCCGCAATGAGCTGTGCGACGCTCCAAACCTGCTCCAAACCACAAATTGAGGCGTTATCTCGCTTGCGACGTCTTTTAATAAGGAGTTTCCGGGATACGAGGTGATGACGCTGGGAGGCCTTTTGCTTCCACTCGGGTCCTGCCAGGGCGTCGTCTGCTTTCGCTTCGGTTTCCTCGTCCTCCTGCTGCTTCGAGGCGATCATTCTTCGTTCCCGTCGACGGCGGGAAGGATGTCCGCATCTGTGAGAATTCATTTTACGTTTTCATCCATTCGGAATGGATGAGTCCGAAAGGAGTTCCTCGTTTCCTTCGCGACAGTCCGTTTCACTTCGCTCTTTCGTTTCACTTGGCTCTTGGGCTCTTGGGCCCTGGCGCTCTTTTTCATTGCGGACGAGTCGGAACGATTGTCGCGAGGGATCCCGGGCAGCGTCTTTTGCTCGTCCAAAGGAGAATCCAGAAAGGTAACTCGACTCTCGTCGTCTCCGTTCGTAACCCGATTCGTTTGTCTCGACGACTCCGCAAGTTTTTGTCGACAGGCTCGGGATGAGCAAAAAAATCCCAGGGAGTCTAGAGTCGCGTGAACGCAATTCCTCCCATCGAATTCCATTATTCCTCCATCGAATTCCATTATTCCTTGTCGCCGTCGTCGTCAACTTCGCTTCCGATTGGCCCTATCGAGATTTGATGGCCTGCGAAGTATGAGCATGGTCTGCTAATTATTGGGCACGTCAACCTGTAATATATTATTCATGCAATCGTGTTCTGTGATCTCTTTCTCGACTGTTCAGGAGTCTCGCTGAGGAACTCCATGGATTTCCCCTTGGGATTCCTGGAGATTTGCTTTCTTGGGATCGATATTCGATCCTCGGTTGATTGATTTCTATCGACTTTCCGATTCCTTTTTCGGTTATTATTTCGATCGACTGATATTTTCCACTAAAACCGGATGGTTTGTATTTTTCTCTGGCGTTTCCAGGGTTTCAATATTGCGATCCGGCACGGAAAAGTCGGTCCGAACGAGAGAAGTCGGCGGGAAACGGTCGGTGCCGTTCGTAAAACGGACTGACGTAAATCATTCCCAACGAGAAGAGAAGCCTGGATCCGAGACACGGGAAATCATCGCAGAGGAACCACAATTACCATTTAAAAAAAAGTTAATTCTCTCGTGTTTAGTGCCTCGTTTAAGGGAGGAACCAGACGCAACGGGGAATTTCCAAGGGAAGCGCTGGCGGCACGAGGTATGGGCCGGAATCGTCCAAGATTCATTGCGATCGGCTGTGTCTTCCGTGAATCATTCACGGCTTTCTGATTGAAACTGATGGAGTTCTGTCTCATGGCATTCAAATGAGGCACTTCTCTGCAATTTTTGAACTGTCAGATTTCGGATCAATAATATTGGGTGCTTTCTCTCATTCCCTCCCTCGCCCCCCCCCCCTTCCCCCCTCCCTCCTCCCTTCCCCTATCCCCCCGCAAATTTCCCTTAATATCACTTTTCTAGGATTTCCGTCCCATAGTATTGAAATGAGACACATAAAGCGAATTTCTAACTCTCAGGTATCAGATGGAGAAGGGGGATGGATGATTCTCGACATCAAATTCCCCTTTTGTGACAATTTTCCGAGTTCCGTGGTTCCTAAAGAGACATAACCTTCGAATTTCAATCGGTCACGCTTTGGATCAATAATCGTGGATGCGTTCCGTCATCGGGGAAACCCTAGTTGCCAGTATGCAAATTTTCAGCGTGTTCCGCCCCGTGGCTTTCAAACGCGACACGTCGCTCGAATTCGGAACGCCCCGGCATCGGATAAAGATTAGGGATCGCTTCCGAGCCCTGCACGGGATGACGGATCGACGGTGGGACCGACCCGACACGACCCGACCCGACCGGACACGACACGACCCGACACGACACGGCCCGACCCGACACGACCCGACGATCGGAGTTCCGGGTCGGGTGAGGGCCTCCATTCGAAAAAAATGGACCCGCGCAGGCCTCCGGGGGACAGGAGGAAAAGTGCAGGCTGTTATTAGATAGATGAGTGTGTTTGCATTGGGAACATCGTGAAAAATTAAAGAACATTGCGGTCGGTGCATGTTGTCTCACCTCGTCCTTCGATCCCCTGAATGCATCTTTGCGCTGTGGAAAACCGTGAAATACCGGATTTACCGGGGGAAAAAAAAAAGCCCATAAAGGAAAGTTTTCCTCCACTCGGACGAAGCAGCGGCGGACGAGAAGCAATCTCTCGAGTTTCTTGTGGCCCGTCGAAACCGACCGCTTGAAAGGCATGAGAAAATTTTTTTTTTTTTTACTCCGGGTTGGAAAAAATTTTGGGACAAAAAAATTGTCGATCGTCGGTGATGAATATGGAAAGGTGAAGTCTAAAATGCATGGCGGGGAGTCACGATTTCGTCCTTGAGATCACATATTCGAGAGGAAAGAGAGTGAAAGGACTAAAAAGGACTAAAAGGACATGGGTCTTGAGAGGGACGAGCATCACACTTTTATGAGCACACAAAGGAAAATTCATGGACCGATCGATCTCGTGTGCGAGCGCTTATGGGTCCGTGCCGTGTCCGAATGCGGTGATGAATGGGGATCGGTATGCCATTTGCCATTTCTCCCATGGGTTGACCTTGACCGAAGGGGGAACTTTTTGGCGGTGTGCTCCGGTGTCGTTGTGGCGGGTCGGGCGGGAGACGGGGAGCGAGTGCTGCCTGGTGATCGTCTGGTTATTACCCGGTCGTTGCCGGGTCGATCGGTGAGGCGTCGAGACGCGAGCCGAGAGACCCAAGGTCTTCATTTCCCGCATATCGTCCCGTCGCAAACACGAGGGAGAGATGAGGTCGAACAGGTGGGGGGGGGGGGGAATTGGGGGGGAAAGTAGGGGGGGGGGGGGCACTCGGAAGGGACACGGACGCGCCTGCTCGCGGAAAGGTGCGGTGCCGTGGTTCACTAGGCAACAACAAATCGATGACGCAACGGCCGGGTGATCGATGCACGCTCGCATCCAGTTGCTTTCTCGACGCCGAAGTCATCGCTTCGTGGGGAAGGCACCGGGAAATGAACGGCGATTTAGAAGTGAGTTCGACGTTCCGTGCGTTCCCGTTTTTTTCTCTCTTTTCGTGCGCTCGTTTCGTCGGGTCGTCGCGACGGGACCGACGGGACGCTCGCGAGCTCCGGCGGGCGTTCGCGAGCGGTCGAAACGGACGAGTCCGTCTCGCGTTCCGGCCGCGCGTTCCGCCGCGTCGGACGTCGACGCGGCGTTGCCGTCTCTTCGTCGCCGCCCGGCTGGCTTCGACTTCGCGACGGAGCGGGAAAAGTCGGGAACTCGCGCAGCACTGCATGCAAAGTCACTCGCCGCGCTTTAGGGAATTCCGAGCCGCTGCGAAACCGGACGAGCCCGGAATTCGCGCACCCGATCCCGCTCGGAACGCAGAACCCGGCTTCCTCGCTCTTTCTGCTTCTCCCGCGCTTTTCGAAGCGTTCCGACCGGATCCCGGCTCCGTCTTGTGGAACTCCCGAGCTTAAATGTTTGAAGGGACGATCGATCGCTCGTCTTTTACGTCTCGCGGCTTTCCTCGTAAAACACCACCGGAGCGAAATCTAAACCTAGTATCGTTGTGATCCGCGTTTTTCCGGGATCGTCACTTTGCATCGCCCACATAACGAGCCGAGTGACGCAATCATTTGCTGAAAGAGCATTACTTTCCTCAATTGGGAGTCTCGAATGCGAACTGAAATTTGCACAAATGCCAATTATTTTGGAAACTTAAATGTTAAAAATTGTGCATTGAGATGGTCCGAAGAGAGATTAAAATATTCGCTCAGACCAGGGAAATTCTCGAACCTTTTCGGGTCCACGGCCGATTTCCGGCCCAAGTTTTTTTCGGTCCCGATTTGTCGAAGGACATCGAGCTCGTGAATTATTATTATTATTATTTTTATTTTTAAGTTGGGCATGAAATTTACGTGGTTCGCGATGGGAACCTAACTCACGCGGCTTCCTCCGAAATTTCTTTGTTCCCACTGTAATTTTTGCATTTAAAAAATAATTATCTTCCTTTTTATCCTTTGTGAGAATAGATCGGAAACATTCGGGAGGAAATAATAATAATAAATTTCCAAGAAAGCCACAGAAGCATAATTTCCAGAATAAATTTGATACGCTTCAAGCCGTGTTTCATGTCTCAAATTGCAGGAAACTTGATGCGGTCCAGGGGTGACATGCACAATAGGTGACATGCACAATGTGTGACATGCGCCAGATCCGTTTGACTTACAAAAAAAAAAAAACTGACTTGGTTTCGTAATGGTTGCGTGTGGGAATAAGATTGTCTCCTTCAAACCGGTCACCATACCATAGAGGATCATTGTGGGATTAGATTAGCTTAAGTTGAAGAGATCTGGTGCATGTTATCCCAAATCTCTTTTGCTTATGCTTATCTCATCTCAGATCCGATTAAGGCTTCCAGGGGCAAAGTTATTTTTAAAATTTTGTCGGAATAACTGTAAGTCCTGCAGAAGATGCAGAAAAATATAAAATAACTTGAGACCAGATGGTACTCCCATCAGTTTGACTATATTTTAATCCGATGGAGATAAACCGCCGGACCGACCGTGACGATTTGGGCAGGGGGAGGCGATGCGATCGATGAGAGGGTCGAAAAGGGTCGAAAAGAGTCGAAAAGGGTCGAAAAGGGTCGAAAAGGGTCAAGGGGATCTGGTGCATGTCGCCTCAGAGAAAGGTCGGGATTCGCCTAACGAGTTTGTTTCAGCGTGGAATTGAATTTTCTTTTTTTTTCTTTTTTAATAACCATGGCTTGTTGATAAAAGATAGAAAAAGGCCCATTCACGAGCCACTTAGACATGTAAATCTGGAAAACCTGAAGCCAGCGTCACGCTGAGGCTCCCAAGCACTTGGTGGCCCAACTTTGATCTGAATTTGAACGAAGCAACTCCTTAATGACTCCTTAATGACTCCTTAATGACCTGTCTATCGAGCCATTCCTCCATCGGAGTCTCTTCTGATCGATGACATCAAAAAATCATACGAAAATTTCCTTACCTGTCTGATTTGGTGAAGGCAGTGAAACAAGAGATTCGCGACCCCCCTTTCGACCCTTCGCGACCCCCCTTTCGACCCTTCGCGACCCCCCTTTCGACCCCACGCGACCCCCCTTTCGAGCCTAATTTGTAATGTAAACGGGTGAAATAGGACCTTTTGCTTGGAATTACTTGCCGCAACTTGCGTTCTCATCGATCAAATCATAGTAAAATGTAGTAAATTAAACAGAGACGCGAAAGTTGTTTATTTTACGAAACAGGCTCATTGAGGATCTCTCCACGCTGCCTATAGTAGCTCAAGTGCTCTCTCTCTCTCTCTCTCTCGATAAATCTGTGGTTTACGCGATCGATCGACGTTTTCCGAATGAATCTGAATAGTAGCCAGACATCGCTAACTCCGATTCGGAAATTCATCAGCAGACACACCGTACTGTCGTGTTTTAATTCTCCCTCGTGCCCTGGGAGACTCGAGCTAAGTGCAGGACCATGTGCTGCATTTATGGACGGAAAGACGCGAACGGAATAGGAACGATGCAAAGTCGAGAGGCCTTAAATCGCCGCATCGCATGAGGACACGAGCGCTTCATAAGGAATTAACTGCGGGACCCGCAAGCAAGCAAAGGCCTCTTCGCTTTGCGTGTCCCTCGAAGAGAGAGAGAGAGAGACAGGTCTGTCCTTGACTGATAAGTGATCAAACCTACCCTCTTAATTATGAAAGAGGAATGATCTCGTGGATATCCAGGAATCCGAAAGTGGACGAGCCAGAAGTCGCGGATCGACCGCGGGATCGTTCGCGGCCGACGTGACGTGCGCCGATGGAGGGATCAGATTAAAGGCGAGATCGACACGTTAATCCACGATTCGAAGAAAGAAAAAAGACTCAGAAAGAGCACGACGAGTATCGTCCCTTTCAAAGACGGAATTCGTCTCCATGAAACCGTTAAGGCGGATCGAGCCCGATCGGGTCCTGGCAGTTTGGGTCGGGATCAAAAGCCTTTATCCCTTCGTTAGTTTCCCTTTCCACCGTCGCAAGAAAAACGAGGCCCACCCTGCCAAAAAAAAAAAGCATGCTGAACTATCTGTGAGAATCCGTTAAGGGGTTAAACCTGCAATGGAACAAGTTTATCTTTCAAGATTAGTTTAACTAAGAGAGAAATAAACTGATAGAATTCGAATCGGGTTACGGATACGAGGGCGGAGCGTGAGGCCGAACCGATCGGTAACGGTCAGCAAACCTGAAACCGATCGATAACGGTCAGCAAACCTGAGAACGGAGCAAGAAGCCGCTAGAGTTTCGCAGAAGTTTCGTATGAATCCGTGTCCGGCTACTTTGATATCGACTCGGAAACTTTTTTACCTTCTGCGTACTGAATATGCCGTACAAGGCGTGACGAAAATCTAAATGGTGTACATTTGGCTCATCCAAAATATGCACTGTCGTTGGTCATGCGCAATAACACACGACGGGAACGCTGTTCGAAGGGCTTAGAGTCATTTTGGCACATTTGTGTCGGTTTCATCAAAGTACCGAGCGATACGTATGATTTTTCTCGCGTTACGTTCTTTTTGTTACACCCTGTATTTACTCGAACGAGAAAAAAAAAGTTTCATATTTCATTTGAAAGTTCAAAGGCAAGACGACGAGAAAAGCGAGAACGAAAAGCCGAAGGCGCGAATGAAAAAAAATGAATCGAGCTGCCGTTCGCTCGCGGTTCGAGTGACCCTTAATCGCCTTTCCTCTCCGGATTCAATTTCGCGCTTTTTCCTCTCCGATTTTGCAGATGAGGAGGGATGCTGGAAGGCTCGACATGGTCTAGGCCAGACACGAGGAGCATCCTTCGGGAGGAGAGGATTTCCCGCTCGCTGCAGTCGTCGCCGTCCTCGGTGCTGGTCCCGCCGGCGCCGCCGCCGCAAACACGGAAGCCATGGATGAAACGCCACGGTGACATCGAGAAGATTCTCAGTCAGTCGCTGACGAGGCCGAAGTCGAGTCTCACGCCGTATAAGGCGCTTCCCGCGATCGGGTCCGCCCTGGCGCAGCTCGATCTCGGGAGTTCGAGCGAGGAGGAGGGGGAAGAGTCCCTGAATTTCAGTAAGAATTCTGGCAAGGATTCTGGCAAGGATTCTAGCAAGGATTCTAGCAAGGATTCTAGTAAGGATTCTAGTAAGGATTCTAGCAAGGATTCTAGTAAGGATTCTAGTAAGGAGCGTCTCGAAAGAGACGCCAGTGCGGACGAGAAAGTCAGGAAAAAGGAGCCAAATTTCTTGGAATCCGAAAATCTTGCACAACTGGATCCACAACCGGATATAAATGGGTTCCAGGAAGAAACTTCCGCTCGTCTCCCAGAGGAGGAATCAAGCCCGGAAGAAAACCCGGAAGAGACCGAAAGGGAAGCGAGGAAGACGCCGAAGCTGGTGCGAAGAAACACTTTCGAGATCAAGGAACCCGTGGAAGACATCGAGAGACCCGTGGTGAACGCGGATCGGGAATCCGACAGTGACGTCGAAGACGATCGCGATCCTCGCGGACCCGGAGACTGGTCCGACGGTCAGGAGGAGAAATCGCAGGACTCGTGAATTCGGAATCTGCAAAAAAAAAAGTTGCAGCGGTGCGTGAGTGCGCGGAACGTGTCCAATTCGCGCAGTGTCGGAACGAGGCGCTCGCGGTTCGTCTCCGCGAAATCGGGTATCAGTACCTAAAGGGGCCGTGTGGCCCGCGGAACTCCTTCACGATTATTTTCGAGAGCCCACGATTATAATTTAGTACGAGGTGCATCCTGGAGATTTTATTTTCGAGATGCAAATCCGCCTGATCTCCCGTGAATGCAGCCCTCGACAGCTGCTGCAAACTTGCGGCGGGTCCGCCGGAAGTTCTTTTCTCTCGATTGGTGCTAATATCGAATCACGTCATTGATGAATTATCTGTGATCACTGTCCACGAACTGTACAAATTCAATAAAATGCACAGGTTATCGTGCCTTCGCATCGAGTCGGATCTAAATTGATACAAGAGTCCGATAAAGGTCGCACCCAGTGGAGACGCCGACAGCGACATCTCGAGAAGGAAAACCCCTACTACAGCTTTCTCGTCGACATGCGAGATGAGGCGACGCGCAGTCGAGTGAACGACCGCCTTCGTGCGTCTTCGAGATCGGAAATACTTTCGGTTTGGTGCGCAATTCGGCGAGATCGCATTCGCGAGCTGTCCTTGCGAGATTCTCGGGGCTTCGTTAGCGTTTATCACGTGACGTCACGGCTGGAACATGGGAGTTTCCGTTTCTGCTCCAGGGAATCTGTTTCTTTTTTCGAGAGGTCGGTGTTCTGAGTGTAACGACCGACTCGAACGACATGCAAGAAGGAAGTGGAAGTCGACGTACTCCGTCTTGATTAATTCCTATGAGGCAGGCACGTTTGGCAATCGCAAGCCCTCAGGTGTCCACACATGGCAGCGACATATGGTCTTTGGCAATAGTCTCCCAGTGCGAAGAGAGAGAGGACCCGGCCGTCTCCAAAAGAATTGGTTCGGTCGAAAACACGAAGAATGATCTGGTGAGAACGGCATGGCCGTTCTTTTCGGCAGCAGTGCGAAGTGACCATGGAATCCAATCGCTTCCCGTTCTTACCTGGAGCTCATCCTGTCGAGAATTTCATGACCTTGGCGTTGCATTCCTATCGAAGGACTTCCCGGCAAAAATGAAGACTCACCGTTTTGGCGGCGCTTTTCGATGAACGAAAAACCCGGACGAGGTCGCTCCTTCCGCCACGAGACTCATCTGTTTGAGGGCCGAGCGCGAACCGAAGGGAGTCCCCGCGGGATGCCCTCCTTTTGGGGTCAGCCTCCACCTCCGCCAGGGGAGGAAAAAATCTGCCTGTTCGCTCAGTCCAGCGGTGGCAACGGCCAATGCTGGACGCCTGAGTCGTGGGAGGTGCAGATTCTGTGCGAATTCTCTTTCAGAGTATGATTCGAGAATGTACGATTGAAGAATTTCAGTGTGGATAACTTCTCAAAGCGTGTGCTTTTGTGATCCGAGCAGTCGAATGCCTCGGAAAAGCTGGGTAGCGAAAAAAAAGAAAGATCATTCGTTCGCACGAAAGCACGAAAAGCCAGAAGAGAAGCGACTGACATTCTCTCTCGACATTCTCTCTCGACATTCTCTCTCGACATTCTCTCTCGACATTCTCTCTCGACATTCTCTCTCGACATTCTCTCTTGACATTCTCTCTCGACATTCTCTCTCGACATTCTCTCTCGACATTCTCATCTAGTTCGATCTGACTCGATTGGCGACACCAATTATACGGAGAAAACGCTTCGTCCTTCCCAGCACTGTTGCACTCGATTATGCAATTCATTCGTTACAGGCAGAATCCTTTGGCAGGAAAGGACAAACACGGAATGCATTCTTAGCATAGGCGATTGAGAGTGGGTGGATTAGAGAGCCTGAAATATTTTCGCTTCAAAAATTGCACAGGAGATCTTGGAGGGGGGGGAAGTTTTCTCTCTTTCATTTCATGTTGGGTGGATTGCATAAAACGGACTTTAACGTAAAGGAGTTTTAAACCTCCTTTAGAGCCTTTAAAGGAGGTTTAAAGCTCCTTTACGTTAAAGTCCGTTTTATGCAATCCACCCGTTAACTTCTAGTTGACATAGGCGAAACATAACCCAAAGTAATATCACAGCGTCACAATGAAGAAAGCCCAAAATGTTGATACCAAGGTGAAATATTTAATGGTGGTTCCAACCAGTCCTTACACGGCTGGCTTCGAAGAGACTTGAGTACGGGACTAGAAGAAATTACCATGGAACCGTCTGCACCTGAGACTGAACACCCGAAACACCTGAAACACCTGTAACACCCGAAACACCTGAAACACCTGAAACACCCACGGCACAGGTTCCAGCAGCGTGCGTCATCCCCATCGAGCGTCAGTCGTTATCTCTTAGGAGTGAGAAATGAACGGGGCCCTATCCAAGGTTCTTGCAGGTCCGATGAAGCCATATCAACATTTTGAGATGGGAACGGAGGTATTCTCGGCTACGTGGAATGTAATTAAATCAATGTATCCCCGTTGATCTCGTCTCCATCTTTATCTTAGTGGGGCAGAAAGTTTCGAAACGCCCTGTTGAAGGGAAAACCGCATGCGACCTAACATTTTCAGGCGACTTGACACATTTTTCATCAAAGTCCTGAAGGTCAGACCATCTTCTTCCCACTTCATTCGCAGAGAGACAAAGGGACCTGGGACGAGCCAGGAATTTGATCATCCCAGAAAGGACTTAGGACGAGGCATTCGTCTCTTCGTCAGCGTGAGACTGACGGAAATTCCTCTTCATTTTGGCTTTGGGAACTTCAATTCAGCATCCGGTCTGTTGGCTTTGTCAACAAATGATTTAGATATTTAATTTTTTTAAGACTGGAATTTTGATTTTTTTTGCTCCTTTCGGTCAGGTTTGATCTCCAGTCGTAAATCGGAGCATTAATGCGAATTCCCGTCGGGAGATCAAAGGATTGGAGACGAGCGTGAGAAAATGACGGACTCAATAAAAATTCTGAAGCGGTTAAAAAGAAATTCTTACCGGAGGAAAACCTTGAGAAAGGCTTTGTCGGTTGACCTCGAGGTCCGCGATCGGGCAACGGACTTGGGCATATCTTTAGCCTTTTGTCCGTTCGATTCGATTGAACGCTTAACACTATGGTAAAACCATCTCGAGAAAAAAAGGCGGAAAACCCAGGCGGATGGGCGATTGCGAAGTCGAGACCGTCGGGCAGGAAGATTCGAATCGGACTGAGATTCCATGATGCACCGATGGCGAGACCTGTTTTCTCACCTCTGAGATCGCCTATTGCTCCTTCACGAATGCGTGTTTCGGAAAGACAAAACTGTGAGGACGGCCACGAATCGGAAGAGTGGAGAAATCGATCGGTGCGAGAGCGGCGACGGGTTGAACTTCCCTTCTGCAGAGGACCCTGCGATCGTCCGTCCCGGTCGGGCTCCGAGCACTGGAGGCGAAGTCGGGTGGGGGGTGTCGTGTGACGCGGAACGTGTCACACGACATTCCATTTCGCTCCGTCGCCCGTGATGTGCGACTCTGCGGCAGAATGGCAATCACTTTCCTCGATTTTCTCTCGCCCACTTGCTCTTGTTTTAACCCCGTTATTTATGATATGTCATGTGATTTGTTTCGGAAAGTAAATTACTACGTACCGTTTAAGACAAGGAAATAAAATGTCTCATCGGCGTTTTTACCATTCTACATTTTGCCTCTCTTCATTTTAGCTCTTAGGCATTTCGAGCATTCTGCATTAGTAGTAGCAGTAGGGTAAACGATCCAGCGATGGACCGATCCCCAGCGGTGGGCCACAGCTCATAAAAATTCCAATAGCTAAGCTTCCGTAGCACGCCTACCCCTGTTGTGACATCGGCCAGCAGCATTCAAGCACATACACCCTTTCGAGGTGGTCATGGAACAAATGCCTAGTTCTTGGAATTTTCCTACAACGTGGCCCATCACTGAATACCCGCCCTTAACGGGCCCGTCACTGGGGGTGGGTTACCCTATTTAGGTAAATTGGAATTCGGCGAACTGGGATTCCGCATTTTTGTCGTACCCCTAAGCTGGTCCAGTTACGCGAATTTTCACAGGGAATTTTTTAGGTTCGAAAATGTGATCGTTTCATGAATTCCATAAAATTGTAACTTTTTTCTAATTAAGGTATAGAAAAACCCGTGGAGAATTTTATAGATGCCTGGCCACTCGCTTCAAAAATGAGCCATTAATTCGCTTCGAAACTTAAGGGAGATGATGAATTTGTTTGAGGGGACATTTTACCATTAACCGCTCAAACTTGAAAGTTTGAGAGGCATATCTCATAACTATGGCATATCTCTTAGACCTTTTCGACCTAGACTGCTGAAACTCGGGTTTCGTCCGTTTCTCATAACCCCAAAGGCACGCGAATTTTTATGGCAAAATTCCAGTCGGCGCAGCGACCCGCCTCCGGACCTCCCGACGCGGAATCGCTTCTACGACTGGAACCTGCCGGGCAAACGCGGACGGCAGCGAGGAGGGAAGTCTGGAACGCGCATGCGCGGCGAACCCGAACACGAACCCTCCAACCCGCGGTTGGAGGGTTCGTGTCGTTTGCATGCCTCTTTGGCAAATTCGGCTAGGAATCGTTTAGAATGTGGAGTTTTTCGAACGCAACCGATTGCAAAATTCCAGTGGCAAGCTGCATGTTACAACTTAAATTTTTTTTTAATGAACCCCCAACATGTTGACTCCTTGGGGGGTCTGTAGTGGTGGATCGGCCAAATCTGCAATAAATAAGGTGTTAGCCTCTGAGCAGGATCAAATAAAGACACATTTTTGTCAGTGCATGGAGAAGACTGGTAAGTCCGACCCATGCGAGATCTGTGGTGTAGAACACGTTTAGATTTTATTCTCGCGACGGATGCAGCATCCACCCGGAAAGTGAAAAAAGTAGATGCATGCCTTCATCGCGAGGAAGAAACTCCGGATTCTGGGAATACGACCCATCTCGGTGATGACAAAACGAGTCCCGTCTCCACAAAGACCATTCAATCATTTGTTGCGATTCTCGTCGAGATGAAGTGGAAGCCCAGTTCCAGGAAAATCGATCACTAACTGAGGCTTTAAAAGCCCACGCAAAATTTCTCCAGCAAGAAAGGCAGAAAATCTTGGAAACCACTCGGGGGGCTGTCGGCTTCTTCAAAGCTGCATTCGGAATCCGACGGTCGACCTTCGAGTCCGACATGGCCTCCGACGAGACGTCGTGCCAGGGAATTACGATTCTCCTAACCGACTCGGATGGATACGAATCTGCAGAATCGGGGCCACAGGAGGTAACGCACTCTTCCATCAATGACGAAAGTGGAGAAATAGAGATGGACGAACCACCAACTTGATGGAGCGATAATGGAAGGAGATATCCGTCACTTGCCACCATCATTTCCTAATATCTGCGAATTCCTGGAACTTTCGTCCCGTGTGAGCGGCTCTTCTCTTTCTCGAGCGACTCTTCTCGAGATCCGGGTTTGTTGCGAACAAATATCATATATGCCTTGCGGCAGAGAACGTCGATATGCTTTCCTTCCTGGCTTTTAACTGTGGCATACTATGATGTGATGCATTAGAGTGCATTAATTCCAAAATCCCTGAATCCATTACCAAAGTAAAGTGACTTTGTCCTGATATAAATGCACCTTCGTACTAAACCCCCCTCACCCCCTCTCCCCGGTTGAACCCTGGCGGTATATGGGTCGGCGATATCGATACATAAAAAATCCGTATCGCCCAGTCCCAGTGAAAAGTCTTTAATCTTTTTTGCCATATGGAACTAATTGCACCGAAGCGAAGTGCACTCAAGATCCCAGAAGATGCAAGGGCATTTGAAACGGCACCGGCCAGAGCAAGGTCAAGGTCTACCTCGGACTCGAAAACGCGATCTCTCGGAGTGCAAACCCACATGTCATATTCACATATGACGTGTGGGTTTGTCCTGTCACTCGAAACCTGTTGGCGGCAGAAATTCCTTAGCATCGCCCTATTACTGTATTTAAGGCCACCGATGGCGCTGACATCTTGAATAACGCTTTCATTTCCGTTAATCATCTCCCAGTTTCATTTACCGCTTGCGCGTTTGAAGACGGGTGAGGCGGAATTTCATTCAATCGAATTCAGATGTTTTCGCAGAATTTTATCCTACAATTCACATATCCACGATATGCGCGAATCGGCGAAACACGAAAAGCCTCTTCCGAAAGAACAAACCAAAAGCATATTTAGGATGCGGAAGCATCTCGAAGGGCTCACTGAGAAACCGCTTCACGGCGTAGTTGAATTTCTAATATCGTCAGTTACTACAATATTACAATATTTCTAATATTGTCAGTATCCAACCCCTTTATCACTGATAATTCGGTAAAAAAAAATAATAATAATAATAAACATCATGGGTGGCATTCATAAACCGACATTGGCGCTGATTGAGAATTAAAATGTCCAGTTCGACCTGAAGATATGAAACTTAATGGACTTATTTTTTCGCGATCATTCGTGGAAGCTCAGTATTATCGAATGGTTTCGCCATGATTATCCCCGATGATTATCCCCGATGATGATCCCCAACTTTCGAATCGGCTTCTCGGAATGAAAGCCTCCGAGGCAGGAGAAATCATCTGCATGACAGCATCTCTTTCTTCATCTCGTTCCTCTCGCCAAACAAGTTCCTCTCAAATTTATTTTTATTTTTTTTTTATCTACGATAAAAAAAAAATAAGTTCCGAGCCTTCCATCTTGATCTTTCCTCGCGAACGATCCCATTCTAATTCTTTTCCTCGGTGATTCATTTCCCCCCGCTGTTATTCGGAATTCGGGAAATTAACATTTCTGTCGGGTTACACGCACTAGATCGGTACTGACCTCGGTTCATCTTCACAAGCCAGCCAGTCGAGTTGACATAAATATCAATAATGAAAAACATAATATCAATAATAATAATAAAATATAAAATAAAATTTCCAGGACATGTAATGCAGTAAGCAAAATTCTCTTTTCTGCGTTCACATTGAACACTTTGAACTGTTAAACTTTGAACCAACTGAACAGTTGTACGTGTACGTCAATGTTCGGGGTTCAGAAAATTCACAATTCTGGTCTTTCCAGTGATTCCGTGCTGCACTACGATCTCGTTGAGCTTGCACACCGATATTTTGTCTAAGAGGCAAATCAAAGTCTTAATACTTTTCTCCGACGTACCGCTTCCAGGCACAGTTCGAGAGGTGAAACATTTTTTTTTTTTAAGCTTCTGGCTAACGGAAAGTTATTTCCCATGTCATTGCCCCATAGAGGGGGAAAGAAGAAAAGGGAAAAAGCAGATGGGTTCGCCTGCAGATGGGTCACCATCGCGGCAGGTGGGTCCGCCTTTCAAGGACGACCCATCCGATACAGAATGGCCATCGCCAAACAGATCTGACCCCGTCTCAACAGCATTGAGACGCGGTCAGAATAGACAAAAAGAATGACCCATTTTAGACCAATTTTCAGGTAGAGTAGTGGTTCTCGACCGGTGGGTCGCGAGGGTCCACCAGGTGGGTCGCAAGGGTCCTCCAGGTGGGTCGCGAGAGAATCAAACGAAATAAAATAAATGATAGAGATTAGAGAAGTCAGAGATGAATCATGAGCGCCAAATCGAACTACAGAACAATATTATTCGAGCTTGACTTTCCAGGAACCATCTAAACTACTAATCCATATTAGAAAGTAGCACAGGGCTTGCTGACAAACAATACCCAGAGAGGGCAAACGGCTAAAAATGAATTTTTAATCATTATTGCACCGTCAACTCCAGCGAACTTGTTGTCAGTTCCAGCATTTCCTCTGGTTCCTCGGTGGTCAGGGGTCAGGGGTCACGGTTTCGTTTCTCTGCTACCTCAACTAATATATTTCCCTCTCTCTCCTTTTTTTTGGAGGGGGAGGTCTGCGAAGTTCATCTCATCCATAATTTCCCGTAGTTACTTATTTAGGCTTAAAATTCAAATGCAGATGAATCGTTTCCTGGAAAAATAAAGAGTGCTAGCGGTAGCGCCCCTGTTGAAATCACTGGACGGATGTCGGCTTTCCTCCAGCAATAAGTCCAAATTAGTACTTCGTACCATTCCGGAAGTATCGGGTGGTCCAAAAAAAAAATGCATCCTGTTTGATAGATAATCTAAATTCGTGATGCTTTTCGTATCACGTTGGAAGCATCATAAATTTGTTTTCTGAAAGTTTCATGCACCTAGGTTGCCTGAATAAAAATCGACAGTCTTCCAAAGTGGAGCCAAAAATGTACCATTTCCGCGCATGAGGTGAATGGATTTTCAACACTGCTCGAATGATTTATTTCCCTTGACATCATAAATGCATATTTTTTATGGCAATTTTCATCGCAGGTAGCAATGATTCCGATGCAGCGATGTACAACAGTAGTACTATTCTACGACGTGTCGGATAAAACGACAAGGACATGGCGTAAAAAAAAAGCCGTCTTTATGGCGTCAAGTGAGAGAAATCATTCGAGCAGGGCCGAAAATCCGTCCACCTCATGCGCGAAAAATGTACATTTTTGACTCCACTTTAAACGACTGGCGATTTTTATTCAGACAACCTAGATGCATGACTCTTTCAGAAAAAATATTTTTGGTGCTTCCAACGTGATCGAAAATATCATAAACCTAGATCATCCACAGCGGGTTTTTCTTTCAGAGGAAGCTCGAAAAGGTGAAGAAACAGAAAGGAATAATGAAGGAACAGTGAATGGTGAAGGAATAATGCCCAGAGAAGGATATTGAAAGCGTCATATTCACATTTAAAAATTCAATACTTTTTTTTAGTCACACGTCTGCATCATTTGTGGGTCACATAAATATGGGAAGTGGGCTCGATGGGTCGCGACATGAAAAAGGTTGAGAACCACTGAGCTAGAGTCGACATTTTGCCTTGAGAGAGAAACAGACTTTTATTTTTAGATTCGATTTTGTTCTAGATTTAGTTCTAGATTCGCGCTTTAGCGCGGGCGAAAGGAAAGGAAAAGCGTTTGGCTGCTTTTTCAATGCCTTCGGGTCGATTTAAGATTAAGTTTTGACTTGGATTTGGTACAGGCGAGAAACTGGTCTCAGATATAGAATCTAATTGGTCAGCAAACCTGCAAATTGCTTACGGTAGATGCATCGCTGCGTCTACTGTCCTGCAAGTTACAATCTCAAACATAGGAATGGTCTAAATTTTGTCCAGAATGCTATTCGGCTCAGATTTAATTGCTGGACGAGATGCTACATCCAGCTGCCGTGCAGCAATTTCCTTCCCACCCTGCAGGATTGCATTCAGCAGCCGCGCCTGCTGGATAAGGTTTTGCAGCACAGCACGCAGTCACAGAGCCCAGCATGTTGCACAGCACGCAGTCACAGAGCCCAGCATGTTGCACAGCACAGTATGGACTCGGCTTTACTCGATGGCGTGGGTTTGATCGTGTGTTGACAGCCGAAGTTCGAGGCTTATCGAAGCAGGGTTGCTGAATCCCTTTGCACCGGTAAATTCAAACACGATCTCATGACAACTCGAGGACTGCACTCTATTCATTCGTGGGAAATTTGGCTGTCTAATGCAGATTTCAGGATCACGCTTTGTCTATTCTTAGATAAGAGTTTCGGCAGCAAATAAACTCGAACTGGAAAAGAAAAGAAACGTAGGAGTGGCGCAAAGGCGTTTCATCGCAGGATGAAGGATGAGATCTATCGATCGTGTTCATGCACGGAAAGACCCTGCTTTACATTCAATCTGCGACTTGCACGAAACTGGAAAACCTTTCTGGATCCACCCACGCAAGCCAAGTCAGACGCAAAAGACTGAAATCCATGCCCGGCAGCGTTACGATTTCAATCCGAGAGGGAAAAGAAGGAGTCTCCGATGCACCCTCCGCTTTCGCCACCGATCGCGGTGAAATTAGGGATTCGCAACCTCTGACCCAGCCGCGTAAAATCTTCGCGATCGTCATCAAGCCACTTGCTTTCACGGTTCGTTTGGTCATCGGTCTAAGTGGGTGTCCACTTTCCTTAACTACAGCGGCAGTCGTCATTCATCTGGCATCCTTTCGGGTGAAGGGAGCGTGGGTCCCATTTGTCATCGCGAAAATGAACGATGGGGTCTGACGGTCGGCTTTGCTACATTAATGCAAGTGATGCGCTGATTTGGCGCTAACGAAATAAAGCGGCAGCAAGAGCGGGTCCATTTGATTGCGCCCACTTGGGCGTGGCCATCTGCGTGTGGCCTCCTGGGTGGGGAGCGGTTGCAGAGGCCATCATCGCATGCGTCTCTCTATGCACTTGGTTTAATCCTTTCGGTCCTGGCAGGACTCAGGAGTCTTTCGTCGCATATGGGCTGCATAGGAATGCGCGACCTTGAGGCCATGGCGGATTCTGAGTCCCAGTTTGTTCACCGCATGTTGTCGAGATGACAGAGGTCCAGAGTAATACGAGGGTTGTCCGAAAAGTTCTCTATTGATTTTTAAAACGAGTTACACTCGATGAATCTGTATTCAATTTCGGTGAGCATTCGTTATGTCTAATAGTATTCACTGTGCGAAGTTTGGTATAAATTTATCCAGATTTACATTCGCTGCTGGATATTGCATACAGTCGCTATGAACGCCTCCGTCGTCCATTCTCGAAACATCACATTCGATTCATCGAGTTCCATGTTCTGTTCAACAACACACCGACAGAGATCCATCAACTGATGTCGATGGCATTTGGCCAACACTGTCCAGCTGACGAGACGAGACGAAAGTGATGAAAGCTCTTCCTGGAGGGAAGACGGACCTTGATGAGCCACGAAGTGGGCGACCAGTTTCTGCTTCAACACCAGCAAAAAGTCCAGCAAGTCGCCGACCTCCTTCAAGAAGACCGCCGAATCACCACACCATAAGCGCATGAGCCGGACGTCTCACCCGATACCGCTCATCAGTTGATGGATCCCTGTCGGTGTGTCGTCGAGCAGAACTTGGAACTCGATGATGACTCGAATGCGATGTTTCGAGAATGATTCTTGCACGACGGAGGCGTCCATAGCGACTGTATGCAATATCCGGTAGCGAGTGTAAATCTGGATAAATTTATACCAAACTTCGCACAGTGAATGCTATTAGATATAACCAGTGCTCACCGAAATTTAATACAGATTCAAGTGTAACTCATTTTAAGAAACAATACTGAGAACTTTTCGGACAACCCTCGTAGAAGTTCAAAAAGTACTTTCCAATACTTGAAATATTGAATCGGTTCAATAATTTCATTGAAGGTAATTTTCAAAACAGTCAGTAGTATTTTAGTACTTCAATCTCTGAGGCAAGTCCATCCTTTCGGGAAATCAAACGGAAAATGTTGCTATAGGTTCGTGCTTTCAGTACTTGAAGGATTTGGAGCAGTCGCCCCGTGCATTTTTTAAAATGTACGTTTCAGCGGTTTCGGTACTGAAAAGTACTTCTGCACTCTCAACGCGACTTTTTAATCCATATCGGCGAGACCCGGACTTCGAGATCTCCTCTGAACGATATCGAAACAAAAAAAAGACGATTGATGAATGCGGTGAATGAAATACGGAGGACATTTAGCGGCGCGAGCCATCAAGGCTGAACATAGGCTAAGCTTCTTGCGAAATGCTTCACGGGCGAATCCCGAGGAAAACCCAAGATGGCAGGATCTCTTTTCCTTTCTGGCATCGATGGCTTGGATTGTGCAATCCCGAGTCGTTCTAAGTTGTTCTACAACTGCACAAAGTCAAATACAAAGAGGATCTCATACTTCTCTTTTCAAAATCCAAATCAAGTTTCGGAAGAGTTAGAATCTTTCCCAAACACTGCAGAACCTTAAATAACGTTTGGAACCATACTTTAAAGTGGATTCTCTTTTTTAAAAAATTATTGAAATAATTAGTCTACTGAGACTACGAAATCATATTCACCGGCGATAATTACGAGAGGGAAATCCTAGTGAGGGAGAAATGGCAACCGACAGAGTCACCTACGGCGCCGCGGCGGTGGCGGCCATATGCGACGAGGGTTGCCAGATGTTCCAGGCACCGATTTCGTGCAGCGGACATCGAGCTAAAATCACTTCAAGAGGGGTGTAATGGAATTCGAAGCGATTGGGGAAATTTCGAGTCTCTTTAAATGACACAACATAAATGAAAGTGTAGTGTGATGACTCGTGTTCCGAAACCGACTCACACTTCAACAGAGTAAAAACGGGAATCCGAGATAGGAACCGGATTCGATTCAGCACATTTCGAAATCAGAGCTAGCTTTCCCCCCCTCCCTCACCGCTTCGCCCTCACAAGGATCCCTCCGTCATCTAGATGTGGAAAGAACATTCTTCTATTTCGTTTCCCCTGCGATAGGTGTCTCTGAGGGAGGACAGCCAAGGGAGCGGGCGGTGCTTGCATAGCTCTGCGTAGCATGTGTCATATGTTTTTATCTACTGAGTGAACTGGTTGGTCACGGTTTCATCAGCTAACCGTGAGAGGAAAGCAATTTAATTAACTGACCTATACGAGAAAATTTGCACGAGAAACTGACGTAGCGTTTCCTATCATAGGCATTGGATCTGATATAGATAGATGTGCCGGGGAATTCCGATGGACTATTACTAGTCCTCAGTCGTAGGCCTAACATTACACCCCAAATGAAAACTAGAGAGCTGCATGCAAGTCTACACTAAAGCTGAGGTAAATTTGTTGAGGTCTATCAATATGAATTTTTTTTTTTTGGTGGGGGGGAAGAATTAAATTTTCTATCTCCCCGTTCTCGCCTGTCCACTTTCTTGGCCGTCTTTTCTTCCTCTGCCTCCTTCACCTCCTCCCCCTTTGGTGCCATCAAGGCATAACATTCATAATTTTAGAAAATTCGTTTGGAAGAAGCATCACAAAATTGATTTTGAAATCTATATTGCATTGAATGAAAACGTTTTAAGTGTCTAATTAGCGATATTGTTCCATTCCCATAGGAGGCCAAAATGTTATATAACTGAGGGTTAGGGCCTAATAGTTTGAGTGATAAGGTTGTAGGCTTAGTCAGATTGAATCAGAGTAATGGTTAGTAGAGAAGATTTATCTGATAAAACACATTATCTGCTTCCCCTACTTGAATCACTCAGTGGAAAGTTTGTACATCTTCAACTATAATTTAATAAACCTGTACTCTTGTTGATGAATGTTTATGTGTCATCAATGTACTGTCAAGTTTTTTTTTTCATGTATTTTAATATTTTTCTGATATGTCTAATAATTATTGTTAGACAAATGAAAATGATTGAATCAGACTTTATTGACACTAAATTTTCTTTGTAGATTTTTTCACTTCAGGTAGACAAACTGAAGCATGTGGTTTGCCAATAAGCACTGCCACCATGCCTTCGGATTGCTGTTTATTGGCTTTCTTATGACGCTGTTCTATGATGCCAGCCTGGGACAAGATGAGTTTGCTGAGGACATATCAAACACTGGGAATTTCATTCCTGGGCAGATCCATTTGTCTCTTGGGGGTGAGTGCATCATTGTTTAGGAAAAAAAAACTGGTTTTTCTCTCTTTGAAATACCTGTCACTACTGACTCTCTTTGCTCTTTGTCTTTCAGAATCATCAGGGGAAATGGTTGTGATGTGGAGTACATGGTTGGACACAGGAACTTCAGAGGTCATTTTTAGAAAAGAAGGAGATGAGAAGCCATGGAGCACAGTGACTGGAACTCGAACATTGTTTGTTGACCCCGGGCCTAAAAAGCATTCCCAGTACATCCACCGGGTCACTCTTACCAATCTGCTACCTAATACCACGTATGGTAAGATAAAAGGAGATTCTCAATGTTCATTTTTCTTGTTCATCTTGTGATTGCCTGGGGCACCCCAACTCCACCCTGAGAACACTTGTCAAGTTAATGGGATCTCTGTATAGATCAATCCTTTCCTGTTTCCTTAAATGCATGTTAGTATTTGTAGATGAGTGCCTTCCATTGTGTCCTTTATGCTGCTCACTTTTGTTTTCAGTTAATTAGTATGGCATTTCATGAATCAAGGAATCACTGGCAGCACAGAGAATTGAGCCACAAAGGTGAAAAAAAGAGAGAGTGGAACTTGCAGGATGGGAAATAGGGAGAGGTTTTGAGTCATTAAGAGGTATAGAGTAGTGCATTGAAGAAAGCAGTCCCAGGGAACAGTAATGGGTTAATACAACAGTAAGCAATAGGTATAAGGTTTTCACAAATCAATGTGACTCAATTGGGGCCAGATGTTCTGAGCATATGATCAAGTTGGTTTTTTGTTTCATTCCTTGCCTGGAGGGTTCAAGAGCAAGTAGCAATATTTTCCAACCTTCCAAATTTTGCTGTCTGTCAGGATTTGGGATTGTTAGAACTTAGGATTTAGTATCCCAGGATTAGAATTATTGGGTTGTTGGTGTGGACAGTGCAAAGACTATTCAGGATGGATGTTCATGGGGTATGTAGTTTTCTGATCACAAGGCAGGCAAGTACCAGTAATGAATTGGTGATGCTTATTCAATGACACCAAAGCCAATGCATTTTCTGATTTCCTTCTCAGACTATCATTGTGGAAGTGTCTTGGCATGGTCAGCCGGATACAAGTTCACTACCTTTCCTGATGGGTCTGACTGGAGCCCACGTCTGGCCCTCTTCGGTGATTTGGGTCTCATCAATGCTCAGTCCATCCCACAGTTGACAAAAGATGTCAGACAAGGAATGTATGATGCAGTTCTTCATGTTGGAGATTTTGCTTATGACATGAATGATGTGAGTTCATGTATTATGCCTGCACTATGCCTTGGCCACGTATTTATTGGCACGATCTCAGCTTTTTCAAGGGATTGCAGAGTCTACAGAACTGATTATCACTTTTTCAGAAGGATGGAACAGTGGGTGATGATTTTATGGAATTGATGGAGCCAATTGCTGCCAGACTTCCATACATGACTTGTGTTGGAAATCATGAACAGGCCTAGTGAGTATTTGCATGAGGAGTCCCAAGTGATTTCAATTATCATTTGGTAATCAGGAATTTCTAAATCATGTTTCCCTGTGATCTGTTGCAGTAACTTCACACACTACAAGCAGCGCTTTGCCATGCCAGGAGGGCAAGAGAACATGTTCTACACCTTTGAGATGGGCCCTATTAAGTTCATAGCCATTTCAACAGAATTCTATTACTTCCTTAACTATGGATACAAGCAGGTTGTCTTCCAGTATGAATGGTTGGAGAGAACTCTCATGGTGAGTAATGATGGAAAATATTCTCATTCATAAGTTCTCAGTTTTTTGTCAGTTTCTTAAAATGATAGCAAGGGAAAGTGTCTCTGCCTTGTAAGGATAGGATATCCAGGATGCATTTGAACTTCCTACTTGGCAGATTTTAGCTATAGCTTCTGTAACCCATAATATGATAGTTGTATGTGGTTTCTTTTCTGCACTGATTTTGAATATCCAAGTTGGGAAAGATTTAGATGCATTAGGTTGCACTGAATGCATTAAAGTGTTCCACATCTATTCAAGTCTGGTATAATATATACCAGATCATGATAGGTAGTTGGTTTGTCACACATGGTTTTATTTGGCTTGGCACTGCAGTAACCCCTTCAAGCTGGTATTTAAATTGCTAACCACCTGTGGCAAAGAAAATGTCACATATATGGCAAACTGGTCTGAGGGGTTAACAATCTGAGGAGTGAAGTGCCTGAATGAAAATTTGCAAGTTTGTCAGTAAGGCATTTGTGACAATGAGACAATGGAAAATGATAGAAAGAAGAACAAAAAAAAACATGGAAGAACTTTTGTGAAGAGGTGATGGGTATGATGCCAATAAGGCCTTTTTTTTTTTAAACCCCCCTGTCCACTTGTACTTCTTGGTCCACCTATCTATAGCATGATGCAGAAGTGATCATGAATTGTACGAGTTCTACACCTAATTTGACATGCTGTTTTTAATTAGTCCCCTTTTTACCCAATTTCTCACTGTTTATCAGCATTTACTTATTTTGCTTTTGCATAGGTGTTCAGGTTGATGAATTGATACCTTCAAAGCTGACTACATAACAGCCTTAAATTTATTTCTATGACACCTATGGCATCATGTGTGTTTGATTACAATATGAACAAAAAATATCAAGTTTTCATGATTTTAGACTATTATGTTTTGCAGGAAGCAAATCAACCTGAGAACAGAGCAAAGCAACCTTGGGTGATTGTGTTTGGACACAGACCCATGTACTGCAGCAACTCCGATCGAGATGACTGCACGAAGCATGAAACCATCATTCGTGTTGGAGTGCCACTTCTTCACTTGTGAGACTCCCCTCCATATATACAATAAGGAAATTTTAAGAAAAATAAGAATGTAGCAAAATGTATGGTACAGGGAAGTTACAAATTGTCTAGATGAATTTCAGTTTTTTCTTGCAATTAAAGACAACCTAAGGCAATCCATATGGTATTGGGAAGGAAAGATGTGCTTTTTTAATGGTTACTAGCATTCAAACCAATAGCTGTGATTGGATGTCATTCCAGCTTATGGGTTCCTGGGATGGGTCATGAAAATCACATTCTTGATTCTAGTATGGCCCATCCTTCTCCTGCATAGATTGTGGAGACTGGGATGAGTTGAGAATCTTCATATGGTTGTGAAAGGAGACTTTAGGACAAGATGGAATCAAAACCGTCATTATGTCTCATCATTCTTTACCATGTACTCAGTCTTATCCTTGCCAACTTAAGTTAGCATACCATAGAGCGTGTATAATGGAGGGGCCTCCCCTATAGCATGAGGCGCTGCACCCTTCCAGGTGCGGCCGCCATCTTACTGAAGTTGCACGAGCAAGGAATTCATAGAAGACACATGGAGAGGGGGAGGGCAAAAGAGGCAATTTCCCCAAGCTACATGCCTGGGGGCTTCCATGCCGGGACCCAACCAATCACGCTATTCATTCCCACGTGCGAGATTTCACCAAGATGGTGGAAGCACTTTTATGTCTCGAGGCAGCGAAGTCCTCTCCAGAGACATCTATATACACTCTATGTAGAATACTGATGAGTTCATAGAGGGGATTTGTGAAGCTCAAACCCTGGTCAAAACTTTTTCTTTTGAGATTAGCTTTTGTATATCCTTCTCTGCCATCACCAAATTAATGTTTTCTTGCCAGAACTGCTGAAAATTGAATTGAAAATACTTTTAATTTTTCACAGTCCCATGCTTTCCAATTCATGAATCACATCTGTTACTGCAATATGTTCCTCAGAGTGTCTATCTTCATATGTCCTTTGTATTTTGCATTTGACCCTTTGCATATGACATCATAATGGTTTTTTTTTTGCACATGACTTAAATTTTTGTATCCAGAAAAATCTTATCACATTTCTTGCACATACATACATGAGTCTTCATCATCTATTCTTAATTATTTGTGGTGGAGAAACTGAAATATGTTCAGTTTTATAAAACCCCTTTCAATGTCCAATCCAGCTTTGGTGTAGAGCCACTCTTGTACAAGTACGGAGTTGACCTGGCCATCTGGGCTCACGAGCATTCTTACGAACGGCTCTGGCCCGTGTACAATCGGAAGGTGTACAACGGAACGGACAGTGCAAATCCATATGTGAATCCAGGTGCCCCTGTCCATTTCACCACTGGCTCTGCTGTAAGTTTGAATCCTGAGTGATGCATTAGGTGGATGGTTATGTCAGTCATTTGCCATTGCATTTGTTGATTCTATTCTTGTAGGGTTGTCAAGAGAAAACAGACTCATTTGGGAAGAAGCCCGAGTGGTCTGCATTTCGGAGCTCCGATTATGGGTATACTCGACTCCAAGCTTTCAATGGCACTCACTTGTACTTTGAGCAGGTTTCTGACGACTTGGTGAGTTTCAGGATTTTGTTTTCCATTTGAATTCATAAGGTAGGGCCAGAA
>CAJPEV010000378.1:0-21705 GCA_905338385.1 Darwinula stevensoni
ATTACTTGCGATAGATAGAGTGGGAAAATCCTACTGCATTTTGAAGAAATCGACGGAAATTACATCTCTTCAGATCCTTTCTCCACAAAGATCCCCCGAGCATGTCGCACATGGCTGAATTTTTATTTTTTAGGTGCATGAGTATCGTGCACTTCTGATACCTTCATCAGCAGAACATTGAGAATCACAACGACACGTACATGACAATACGCTTTCTCCTTTCAACACTATTCAGGTGGGAATAAGTACCTATGAACAAGTGTCAATAATCTGATACGTATCTGGGAATGTATGGATTCCATTATGTTCTCGGTTACGACCCCAGTTCCACCGACAGATGCGAGTGGAAGTGTGTTCGTCACTGATGTAATCGACACCACCAACGCTGACTGATGCAGACAGGTTGACAGGTCGACAAGACAATCTTTGATGCCTTGAGGACTAGCAAGAAACGTGCTCTCTTCGATTTAGCAGGACCCAAGGAACAGAAAAGAATAACCGGATTTCGAAATGTTCCACATTTTTCAACTTTTTCAAGCTTTCAGTATCGTAATAATCAAGATGATACCCATTCGACTCTGCGTCATTCGATGCTATCGCCAGTCGACCTAACATCCGACGACATCGCATCTTTCACCACGATGTCATCGACCCCAGGTTGTCAGCCGCATTCCCGTCCCCCGTCCTTCCTCAGCCCATTCCAGGCGGCGTCTCCCACTCTTTCCCCAGCGTCTCCGGAGAAACCTCCGACTTCGGCCTCCTCACTTTGTCTTCGAAAAAATTATATCCTAATCGATTCTTCGTTCTCATTACGAAAGTCTAATCGTTTTCTCGGTAAGTTCGCGGTCCATCTCGTTCGTGCCCGTTTTTCTAAGTCCACTTGTATCGCGTTCCTTGGAACGCGATACGAGGAAGGGAGGAAGGAAAGTTTCAAATTTTTTAACAAATTGCTGGCGAATTACGATTTGGTACTAATTCCTTCGTCTTTCACACACTGGAATGAAGCGCATCAAAATTATCGACCAGAAAAGGCGAGCTTTGAAATCAATTTATTCGCAAATGCTGTGATTGGTCTGGACGAATTGCCAACGGAACATTTTCATAATTGTCGGGTTTTTCTATAAGAGAAACTTTCGCAGAGATGTTGGAAGCTTTCTAGACACGGCAAAAAAAATGTGCAAATTGGTTCCAGTGGGAACAAGTATGCACCTAGTAGAATTCCTTGAATCTCTGTTGCTGCACCTTCCACATCAGATGAGGAACTAAGGGTTCTCCGCTGACTATTTGCCTTAATTATCGCGATGATAGTGAAACGCATGCAGCGTCGAGCTTTCGACCGTTCCAACGAGAATTCCATGACGGATACGATAGTCACCCGACTCGTATCGTCACCTGGTCGTCGAGGTGAACATCATTAGAAAGTGAAAGTCGGCCTCGGCACAGAAGATATGCCTTTCCTCGTACCTCCACTTTTGCAAGCGGGTATCTCTCTCCTTTTTTTTCTTCTTGGAATGTAAGACTTCTCGTAAAAGTGATGGGAACTAAACGAAGCACTCTCGGGTAATCCAAAAAGAGCTCTGAGGAAGTCCTTCGATGGTATCTTCGGCGTTTCTCTGCACCACTCCAAATATGATTTTGTCATTTCTCGAGTTTGACACGCAGGAGATTGCTTCAGGAATCGCGAAATCCCTTCACACCCAAGTAGGAAATGATACCTTGGCTTATATCGCTCGACTATTTCTCATCGAAGTGGTCATCTCCCTTATATCCCGAGGACTTCCTCAGAGCACCTCATCCTGGGCTCGGGAGCGATTCGATAACTTTCGATGGCATTTGCAAGAACCGTTGCTTTGCTGTAATGAAGAAAGAAATGAACAGGTGAGAGATTCGCATGCAGAAGGGAACATACGGAGAAACGCATATCGCCTGTGCTGAGGCCACCATTGATTTTCTAATGATGCTTACCTCGAAGACCCTACGTCATCATGTGCACACTACGAGGTCACGCATCCGGTTTCTCGAGGGAGGAGCAACTCACGAAGAAATAACTATTCCCTATTCCATTTACCATGTACTATTCTTGTAGCAGTCAAAGGGAGGCAAGAGAGGCTCGGCGTCCTCAAAAGTTCTGAGGAAACCCTTCCCCACAACGGGGATGTCGAACGAGACGCGTTGCCAGGACGATGCCGGAACCAGGCAGGCACTTCTGCGGGATCGCTCGTATTCTCCGTCGTGGAGGAGGGAACTCCGCTCGGCTTGCCGACGTGCCGATAGGAAATCTAAGTGGACCCGCTGCTGGGTCTACTCTTTCGTGCATGGAAAATGCAACGTATTTCCCCCTGTAAAAAAAGTGGGCTCCTTCGCACTAACGCATGTCGCACCGGAGCGTTTAATGAATGTCCGATGAAAGTTTCATTCTCATCTCGGCATGAAGTTCATATGGAGCATGGAGCTCGTGACCTTCAAAAGCGACCGAGCGAACCAAGTGGTCTTCCATCGTTATGTTTCATTGTCTCCAGTGGAAAAAAAAGTCAGATTTGCAGACAAAGTCGGTTCGAACCCGTCGAAACTCACAGCCACGGAACGCTCGAGCAACCCGATGGGAAGAGTCGCCGATCGTGCAGCTCGCATCGAGAAAGAAGCGTTTCGTCTCGGATTTCTTCACTTCAAGAGGGATCGCATTTGGTTACGAACATTTTCCGAGCCCTTCTCCTTTCCATCTGATCCGCAATTGGAAGCAATTGATCTCCAAAGCAGCGATCCGCTTCGACCCAAGTTCGAAGAAGGAAATTCGCCGAATTTCTACGAGTGCCGACCAAAGGACAGGTGACCTTTAAAAAGGGACATCGGAGCATCGGACAGTCCGACTCCGAGGTTTTTTCTTTCGGAACGGCATGTTTACTCTAAAAAAAAAAAAATCGGAGACATGGTTTCCGCTATGAATCGGAATCCCCTTCTCCGCGGGCTTGGCGGAAAAACTGTTTCCGATGCCTTGGTCGGAATTTTTTTTTTTTTACAGTGCGTTTCACATTTTGATGAAAATCGTTCCACCCAGGGATTCATAAATTGTAATTTCCATTCACTTATCATTTGTCGATTTCTTCGCAGCCGAGATCCGCATCGCTTCCACGTAAGTTGGGGGCAGGTCGAGTTTGAATTTTCCCGGTAACTCGAATCTGTATCGAGTACCGTTCCTGAGATATTCTCAAAGGTGCAGCACCTTTTTCCAGTTTCGGTGACCTTTACTTACGAGGCATTCCCTTTACAGAAAGGTCGAGTCCCAGGTGTGCGGAAGGCCGTAGCCATATTCATCGAATGAGGTGGTACGAAATCCATTTTTCACCTGCTTTTCCCCTCATTCAACCTTTCCCCCCTGCTGGGCTCCTAAACGTCAGCCGTTAGCCGAACCCACGCACGATAGACTGACTTTATTCCAAGCAATCAGAAACCCGAATTTACTTGGAACTTTAAGATGAAAGCGATCGATCTCTCTGCATTCGAAACATTCCAATAAAGCAATAAACGCAACGTGGATCCAGGACTCCAAGTACCTCGCACGTTCGAAATGGAAAACATTTGATCTTTAAAAAGGGCCTTGGTTTATCTAGCAAATAAGAAGTCAGATGCCACGAGCGATGCCATCGGTCGAAGTGACGCTGGGAATTCCTCGAAGGAATTCCCATTTATCATGCGATGCATACCGAGAAAAATTGAAGCCCCTTTCTGACATCCCGTTCGATGTTCGGCACCTCCTGTCGAATTTCAGTGGAAGGATCGTGCCGCCCAGTCGGGAACGGATTCGTTCGATCGTACGCTATTTTCACCGTCTCGTCGGGACGTACAGCAGGTCTACGCGCAGGAGACCTCGGAGCGGGGCAGTCCCGTCGCCCGAGGAATTTCTGAGAACCGCGGATGCGATTCGGGGGAGAGGACGTATCGATACACGTTGAGTCACGCGCGTGGCATTTGGGAATGTCACGCTCGTGGCATTTGCGCGAGTCACGCGCGTGCCACGACGATATCAGCCGCATTTTCATATATTCGTCCTCGGTGCTACTCCTTGCCATTCATTTCGCTTCCCAGGTGGCGCAGGTACATGTCCGTTTATTTCCGTCCTCCTTAAATTTCAGTCAGAAGTTTGAGGTCGACAGCAAATAAGGAGGGGTTCATGAGGTGGTACAGTGGGATGCAGTAGCTCCTGCGGCGTAAGACATGAGCAGGGATGGGAGGAAAGAGAACAATAGGCCGAAAAAATACGAAGAAAAAAATCGCCATGTGAGAATCTTTTGCCCCTCGATAAAAAGAGTTTTTTTCTCTCATTTTAGCCTTTGAGGTCAAAGTGGTGTGGAAAGTGAGACCCTATCCTCGCTTAAATGAGGTAGCGGTTCCTCATTTTAACGTCTCCTCCTCCGTGAGTAAAAACGCTCCCATCAGAAAGTGATAGGGATGTCATGCAAACATGAAATTTCCCAAATGCACTATTGGTCGCGTTCGTTCTCATACAGGCGTTGACTTACCTCTGACTACTGATTAAAGCACTGATCAGGGGGTAGACCACCTCTTATTGGTTCCGTGGAATGTCCTGGATATCAGTCCCTTACTACTTCATTTAATTGAGGTATGATCGATTGAAGTTCACAGACACTCTCAACATATTCTAGATCTCCTATGCAGATAAAATCAAAAGCGTTCCAAAAAGGTTCTCAATAGGGATATGAGCTCGTTTATGGAATGGACGCTATGAATATGTCTTGAATATGTGGGTAACAAATTATGAAGTGTCCGTGCTTATTGATTCTTATGAGACTAGACGAAACATATGGCAAGGTACAAAACAATCCTGCGAGGGACGATTCCACACCGATTCCGATTCCTTACCTCCATCTAGTGGCATGGCGAAGAACGTTAAGGTGTTCACTTCATTACGAGAGATGAGGGAGCATTTCATGAGTAATAAGAGAGTAAGTTCGAAAAGCTCACGGTGTGCTCACTTTTTACTCCCCAAACGCTCGGAATTTTCTAAGAGTGTAGAAGAATGCGGGTCGCTTGATCTGACTTCGTCCTGCTTACTCTGTGGTTAGTTAGTTAGGGTACATAGCAAAAACCCAAAAGCACTGACTGAAAAGGTTTGAGGGCCGAGCATTCACTTGATTGACTTCTCACTGGAGGGAAAAGAGCGGAAATGTCGCGAGGACCGAAGGCACGGAGAGGCTGGCAAACGAGAACGAAAGAAACGCAGAGGGACGGCTGGAACTCGAACCCGGCCTCCTCATTTGCCGGTCAGGCGCGCTACCGTTGCGCCACCGAACCCCTTACTTAAATAAAGACCGTGGAACAGACGGTTTCAATGTTAATACTCATGGGATGAGGCTTTTTATCGTCCCAGGCATCCGGAGAGCCAAGAAATAATGCACGAGCTAAGAACAAACGCGATGAAGTGCAACAGCAACTTATGGCATATTTCCTAGAACCTTCCCAGCAAACATTTTAGCATTCAACCAGTGTTGCATGAACGTTAATTTTGAACCTTCCCAGTGTTTGGTTGGCGTTATAGCTAACATTAAGTCACTATTGCAATGTCGCTTATCGAAACACTCTGATGAACGTTGAGCCAACATTGCAATGTCACTTATTTGAACCCTCACTCCCATACTCGTAGCATTCCAATATTTGATCAATAATGAAGGCATTGGACTAAATCTTCATCTGTAAGTACTAATCTTAGTATTTAACAGGGAACGATTATCCCTTTCCTGCTCTGCGGAGTACCGAAATTCTCCTTTTCATCACTGGGAGTGGAAAAATCATTCTCCCTCCAAATACGGAAAATAGAGCCAATATATGGTCGCGCTTGTAGAAACCAATTTCTAAGTAATTCTAGATTATGACGCAAGGGTCTCTCATAGGGAGAAGGCGCTTGTTTATTGCCTGGGTTCCATGTTCCTGTCTTGAATATATGGATAATAAATTAATAAGTGTCCGATTTTATTGATTGTTATAATAAGGCAAGGAAAAACATGGTTAGGTACTAAACACTCCTGTGAGGGATGTTGCCATGGAATGAGGGAATGTACTTTTGTTTACTGTGCGAAAAGCGAGGTCAATATCTCCATCTAGTGGCCGAGATGAGGACTTCAATATTTAAACAAAATTAACTCCTCCGGGGAAATTTGGCACATTGGATCATCGCGTCAGTTTGAAATTGGATCGATGATGGAATGGCAAAATTGGGATGTCAATATTGAGCCAATATTTAGCCGGTATCGACAATAATGGCAAGATGCATGTAGACATCCTGCCTAATGTTGGTCCAGCATTCACCCAATATCTGGTGTTACTGGGGTAGTAACACTGGATAGGTTCTTGGTAGTTTTGCGGAAAATGTTTTTTTTTTCCTATTTGGCAATGCATCTTCCATGATACTACCATAAATATTTTTTTTTAAATACGATTTAAGAAGGTATCATAATGCCAAAACTGTGCTACAATATTCACGCAGCATTGGTATTTGACCATCAACGTCGATAACATTGTATCGACTCTGGGGGAACGTCCCCATAATGCTACTATGTTAGCTGCGTTGCTTCAATACTGATGCATGCCTGGGAACCAGAAATCGGTCAAAGGTCACTCACCTGTAATGGCGACCGGGTTGACGACGACTGTCACTTCAAACTGAATCTCGTTGAATTTGTCGTGAACGAACCTCTTGGTTCGCCATCCACTCTCCCTTGCAGAAACAATGTCAGTCCTTCGACGTGTCCTAGATACATTCATCCAATGCAGGTTATGCAAAGGACAAATGAGGTGCATGAATGCCCTATTTTTATTAATGAGCTGAGCGTTTCCCGAGACCTTATCATCTTCGCTGATTGCACATGCATAAATACGGGAAATGGGGGGGGCCATTGCAGCAAATTGTCTGCAAATATAACCCAGGATCAACATTTATTACCCTGCCCGTAAAGGGCCGTTAATGCCTTTTTCCATCGCCAGGCCGGGCAATTATTGCGACACGCCATTTTCCCACCTCTGTTCTGGTCTGTTCGATCTATTGCACGAAGTTGTCTATCATGTGTACGAAACCGAATAGCATTACAGTTTTACCATGATTATCAGTCCCACAAAAAGGAATCCAATCCCACATTTTTATTAAAATTATTTACCTACTTTCACGATGATCGAAACACTAGGTCTCAGTTACTTATTTTCCAATAAATTTCTAAGAAGCGAAGGGCATACCTATCTGTCTCACACGGGGTTCAATTGCTTCTCCTGTGTTCTGTTTTTTTTCTTTGCGTACCTGAATAATATTTTATAGCCATAGTAAGGACCTGGAGGGGATCGATATCAACGTCGCTGATGTAACCCCTACATGCACAAGGTATCATCATCGCCCCCTCCCCAGTATTTCTTTGGTTTTGTCCTGAGGAGGTGCCGAAAGACGCAAGCCTCACAGCTCATACGGGACGACGGAATTACATAAGTGCATGATAAGCGTTTTGGCGTCGAGAATGATTTAATATTCAGGTGAACCTGGAAGAAATGGGAAATGTCAATACTGGAGCATTAATGGATCGACATATTCCAGTACAATCAGGATAAACGATAGGAAACCTAGAAAGCGACATGCTATAGCCACCAATCGTTGGCCATTTATTGGAGACGTCGACTTATGCAAATGTTGAACCAACCTCCAATATCTGGCATCCCGGTGACATGATACAAGCATGCGACGGCCACGTGATACGGAAGGGCATGAAACCACTGGAATCGTCCTTTGGAGGCTTTTTTCATGACCAGAGTGCCATACAGCGTAATGACTATGGTGCGGTCACATACTGGAATTGTATGACGCCGCTGGGACGCCAGGTATCGGAGAGCGATTCATCATTTGCATACCTGCACGTCTGCAATGAATTCCCAAAATTTGGTGGCTGTAGCATCGCTATCTGTAGGTGTTTTTTGTTGGCATTGTATATTTCTCCTCGCTGATGTCTTTTTTGGTCCAGTCTGGAAAGGATTTTCAAGATTACTCGATCGGCTGCTATTCCACTCTGGACAATATCTGGAATGAGACTGAAAGTTCCGAAATTTCCACTCATAGTTCACTCGAAAAATCTCGTATGGTATGCACTGAGAATGAAGGAGTCCGGTTGGAACGATTCGGGAACTTTGGAATGGAACCGAGACCAGCTCTCTCATCATGGGGTATTTTGCTGCTCTGCGCATTTTCTGTCTGTAATTGTCAAATAACATACTCTCCAGATGGCTAAACTCCCAGTTTTCAAGAGTTCTCATATCCCCTCCCTCATCGATATCAATAAGTCACGAGAGTAATAAGCTCAATCATCTATTTCTCGCGACTGCGACATCTCAATCACGGTATTTTAGATACGTCGACTTATTTATTTCCGAGAGACATTGAAGGAAGACTATCTGGGTGCGGATTGACTGGCCGCAGACCGTTGGTAAGATCACGTAAAAGGTATATGGAGAGGACCACATTGAGAAAGTTCGTTATGAGTCTTGGGGTTGTGCTTAATGAGCTTCAATCCGGCTCTTAATTGAGAAAAGAGATCTGTGAGAGAGGGGTTGAGCGTTGCAGCACGGAATCAGGGAATTAGACTGCGAGAGAGGAGCATAGCCTCACGCTCGAGTGTTAAAGTCAACTGGGATCTATCGCCAAGAAGACGGGGCAAAAAGACGAGACCTCCGCTGCTCATATTGGAGTGATGGAGGTCTCGTCTTCTCGTTCTGAAAGAACGCAGGCATGTAATTAAATGTAAATAATGAATGAAATGAATGGAAAGAAAAAATGGAATGAATGAAACGAATGAACGGATTGAATTGGATCAATGAGTGGAGTAAATGAATGGATAAGGAAATGAGCTTTTTTCATATATCTAAGCCCCCACAGACATTGATGCTCTCACAAGCACATATGCACAAATCCTGTCACCTTATCAAGCATGAAGCCTCTTCTCTTTTTTTTTTCAATGCCCAATCCATCCGTAAAGCGCTTATAATTTGAGTACGCATCCTGAGATCTAAAAATGCAACTTAAAGCTTAAATAAGTTTCCCGCAGCGTCGACTAGTGAATTGATAAAACAGTTCAAGATAGAGTGATGAAACTTCAACTGGGAGTTCACCTAAAATATAAGTAAGAAATTTAAAACAAGGTCAATAATCAAGCCTCCTAATGCAACTCTTAGAACCTGCGTTGAGAATTTCTGGGAATTTAGAAGACTTTTCTTCAAGATATCTAATATATGAAGGCCTGTAATCAGTAAATTTGTGCAAATCAGAATCTATATAACACCGTTGTTTGTCCAAAAATTCCTCCTCTCCCTCTTAACGGATCCGAACGAATCCGGTATCGAAGTGTCACGTGGTTGGCGTTATGGCACTGTTGGACACGTGGACGAGTGGAGGCTTGTGCGGGTCTGCGCCAAGCCCCACGTAAACATGGTAGAATGGTAGACAGGATTTCTACGAGTTAGGTTTAATTCCTTCAATAAGACATATCTCCAAGTGGAGGTCACCAGGATTAGGAGGAACGGTTGTAGTTCTACTGAATGGCTATGAGGTGAGACTCTCGAGACGCTCTGCCGAGAAGTGTCGAATCGGTGGGAGTGAATGACACCTTCGAGAAATGTTGTTTCGGCGGGCGTAGATGGTACCGTCGATGAGTGTTGAGCGAATACTCAACGAATGCTCTGAATATCCCAGGAACCTCCACGTTTAAGGGCAAGTCTGGCCGGAGAAAGTGGTTCTCCGAGCCAAGGTGAAGGGGCTGGCACATAACCAAGGCGAGGATGCTCGCCGAAAAAGGGGTGAAAGGGAAGGCATCAGGGGACAAAGAGAACATGACAGAAGGAAAGCCTAGAACCTCGGAAAGTTACAGATTTCATTTTCATCCCTTTGCGACTAAAACTAAGAAACTACAACATCTACTGTCATGAGGCGGGGCTAAGTCAGTGGCTCCATGCTAGCGTGTTGGGTTCCCAAGACCACCACTCACCATTCCAAACTCAGCGGAACCATGTCTTTTTTTTCCCGAGTCTAAGCCCCTGGGTTTTTAGGATCGGAGGCCCGCGAGCATGGAGCATTACCGTTTATGCATAGGACACGTTATACTATCTCAATGGTGAAAGCCGAATCTGGGCGTTGCTTCCCTGAAGTGGCCTCAGGGAAGACATCCTGTCACCCCGCGCCTTGGATGTACTAGTGGCGAACTCTCTCTTCGGCTACAACAAGCCCCTCACGCCAGCACCATCCTTACTCTTACGTAGGGTATCTTTGACTCACCATACAGTTACTTTGTTCCAAGATTTCGAAACTTGCAGGGTGCTTGCTTCCCCAGATTTCTCTTCTCCTTCCCCCCCCCCTCTCTCTATCTTTCCTCAACGTTAATCTGAAGTAAATTTCAGGTTCACGTATCGTATTCGTTGCTACTCCTAAGAATTGGGTGCTACTCCTACCCACGGCTCCCGACGTTCATCTTTCCAACTTTCGGAGGCATAAAATAACATTATATGTGACTCATCAGACGACGACGTTGCTGCAGAAAGGAAAATGGGAAAACCAAAGTATGCAACACTTACTCAAGAGGAACGTGCAACGGTCGACGTCATCCTTCAGAACGTGATACAAAACAACCATAGTGATTCCTCGAGTTTTATCATTGACAGGTCAGGGAAGACCTTCCAGCTACTCTCCCGTTGTCACTCCTGCGGTAGCGCAGATAGTCGCCGGATATTTATGTGTCTCCGCGACACAATTTTTAGGAAACTCCTCGCAGGTTTTTCTCAATGCAGGTCATTCCATCTCAAATCAACCAGAAGACGGAGCATGACCCCCTCTGATATTGACGAAAATCTATTATGTGATACCCCTCATGGTCAAAAGTAAGAATGCAACATTTTGGCTTCGGGTATGGAGCCATTTTGGCACTCGTTTTGGCATTCGTTTGGCATTCGTTAAACATTGCGAAATATGAAACTAGGGGCACCTCTTCATGCTCATGTGAGCAGAAAAACTTTTCGGCCTGAACGAACGCAAAAAAAATCATTGTTCCTTAACAAGGTTAGACTTTGGAAGCTATTTCATGTACTCTTTTTCCTCGAGACGATACTGAAGGAAATGAAGCAATGTCAAATTTGTCATTTTTTGCTTAACGTTTAACGTTTAATGTATAACGTTTCACATGCACAGACGGCAATGCTCCACGCTTGCGGGCCTCCGATCCTAAGGACGCAGGGACCTAGACTTGGAAAAAAAGGCACTTTTCCGCCGAGTTTCGAATATTGGTCCAAGTCATGGGAGCCCAACACGCTAGCACAAAACCACGGGCTTAGCTCAGCCTCATTACGCCTCATGTGCAACATCGAGGAAGCAAAATCAGCGTATGTCTGCTTTTACCCTGGACGTTGAAAGGCTCCAAGATCTTAAAGGTAGCTATGGCCTAAGCAAGCCTAGGCAATTCGCCCTCTCCTCCTCAATCTGGACAGTCAAACAATGGTATTATTATATTGATTCAGATTTGCACATATTTAACGATTACATGCCTTCACATATTATTAGACATCTTGAAGAATAGTCTTATAAATTCCCGGAAATTTTCAAAATAAATTCCAAAAGTTGCATGAAGAGGCTAATTATTATCTACCTTGTTTTACATTTTCTACTTATATTTTAGGCGTTGAAGATTCACGTCCTAGATGAATTCATTCATCTAGGACGCGAATTAGTCATTTCCATAAAAGAGGATTCAGCAAACATTATTTTGTTTCATTTTCATTATTCATCAAAAATGCCATTAACGTCTTGGATACGTTCTTTTCATCTCTTGAATTGCATTCAGCTAGAAGTAAGCCTTCTTCCCGTAGCAATGGTCAGAATGTTCATTCTTCAGGATGTCAGTAATCGATGATGCTGAGGTGAATGACATTGCCTCATCCCCTAGTCACCCTGAAATGAGGACATCCAAATGGACTAGGGATAATCAGATGAAGCGAATCAATGTCGGAGGTAGTCTGAGATCCATTTCCTGCCAAGTTGGATTTATTGGAAGCGTGATGTGGCCGTCAGCGATTATTGATGACATTTAGTGGAGGGAAATCGGGTATGTTCTCGCATTAAGTTGCATCATTTTGTCCAAGCACAATAATATGGAGAAAATGCCATTCACGTGGAAAACTTGGCTCTGTACTAACATAGTTTTTCCATAAATGAAACCTCAAAATTGAAAAGAATCTCGTTAGATGTTACTTTCTTAATTTCAGGTGAATTTCATCTCATCATTCACGAGCATATGAAATAAATGTCTGCCTAGTGTATTTCACATCTCCTGGAACTTACGGCGTCAGGAAATTTGAAATGGTGACAACGTGGGCTGCCTACACCGTCAGGTTTACGCTGGCCGCATTGAGAGAGATTGTGAACCGCATGCAGCCCGCTGGTCGCGAGTTTGAGACCCCAGCGGTAGAGTAACACGGGCTATGTGAGCTCAGCATTGAAAATGTCTCATGCATCAAAAGAAAACCAGCATTCTGGTTTTTAAATTACAGGGTGGTCCAGGTCAAGTGTAACAAGATTTCAAATCCCCTCGAACACCAAATATTTGACTCATGTAGTTCAAATGACATTCATTGGAATAGTAGGTTCCTCCTGTTTAATCCCGTCCTGAATTTAAATCTGTCGTTTGAACACAAGCGGAGAAAATGGCTTTGGAAGCCAGGCGGTCGTTAGTCGTAGAACTGCATGAACAGGGGCTGAATAGACCGGAAATTGAAAAGGCAGGGAAGAAGTTGAAGCTGAACCGAACCTTCAGTAAAAGGACATTGGATCGATACGAGACTTGCCCTACCGCCAAACGATATGGAGGCAGCAGGAAAACGACGAGAAGGAAGGAATTGGTCAACCAAGTCAAGCGCTGGATTTGGCGCAATCCCCACAGGTCCGTCAGGAAGATGGCGAAGGAGATGAATGTCTCGAGGTCGACGATGATAAAGGTGGTCAAGAATTATCTTGGGTTCACCTCCTACCGGCTCCAGAAGCGACAGTTCCTCAGTGCAGTCACCAAGAGTAAGAGGCTGTCCCGAAGTCATCTGATGCTGGAGAGCTCAAGAATGGGTCCGCCTCCAACATCGTATTCTCAGACGGGAAGTTATTCATGGTGCAGGAAGTCCACAACCGGCAAAATGATCGGGTTTTGACATGAAGTCGAGTGGAGATTCCTGACAACGCAGGAATGATGTTCCGCACCCAGAAGCGGACCTCCGTTATGGTGTGGGCCGCCGTCTCCAACAAGGGCAAGTCCCTCCTCGTCTTCGTTCTCGAGGGCATCAAAATAAACAAGGAAGTCTACTTGAAATCCATCCTGCAGGACTCACTGTTCCCCTTTGCTTAAGATCTGTTCGGGGATGACCCTTGGACAGCAGGACGGAGCAACGTCTCATACGGCTAATGTGGTCCAGGAATTGTGTTGGAGGAATAATCCAGGGTTCTTGAGCAAGGAGGAGTGCCCCCCGTCGTCTCCAGATCTAAACCCTCTTGACTGCGCCATGTGGTCGATTCTCGAGTCTAAACACTCTTCTCGAGATTCTCGAGTCTAAACCCAATCACAATATAGAATATCTTGGACAAGATTTGGTTCGGAATTGGGACGAAATTCCAAATAGAGTGGTGAGGAACAGTGTCAACAACTTCGGGAAGAGGTTAAAGACCAAAGATGGCCACTCTGAGTGACTCATATGACACACATGGTCAATTACATCAGGAACATGAGCAAATTTCAAGTCAATAAAACATGCCATATCCAAGAAAGTTGCAGTTTGGTTCCTTACACTTGACCTGGACAACCCGGTATATTATGAGTCGATGAATGAGTATCTTTTCCTAAATACATTGAAATGGGAATTTTGTTTTCTAAAAGTTAATTATTGCTAAATCTTGCTTTCAAGAGGAATTTTTAGATTTAGGTCTTGTCCACCTAGAGGTCCTTTTTATGGTGGGGGACTGGTTCACCTTAAAAAAAATTCCATTCAAAGACAACCATTCTTCGAGTTATGATATGAATGTCATCGTATAGAGAAAGCATTTCAGATAAACATTCCGGGTGAATATGAGGAAAGTCCAAAAGCCTAACGTTGATATCATTATTCTGGTATGGACTTCGGATAACCAGAAGTAGCATTAAAAAATGATGAAAAATAACAAACTCTATAAGACTTTGATCACGTTGGTAGGTTTGATACATCGAAAACACATGCTTTCAAAGTAATAGCTTTTTTAAAGCCGTAGTGAGTGATGGCTAGTGAAGAGATCATATTTGAATGAAATTGTTTTTTTCATGCTAAGCAAGGAAAATAAATTTCCCCATCATTATGTGGTTTCTTCTTCTTTCTCCTTCCCTCCCTCTCGTGTCTATCAAATAGACTTGAATTTCTCTAAGGAAAAGAGCTCACCCGCAGCTCAACACATGTATTTAAAAATTTCCTTAATCGGCACTAGCAGACAGAATGATATTTCTTACGTTCGGAACAGAATTTTCGGAGATTGAGGGGATATCACTTCGAAAGCCGTAAAGTCATCGAAAGCCTTACCATTCGTATTCTTGATTCGAGAATCACTAGACGGTGATCTGGATTTGCCATGGATCACACCCCAAGTGTTTGGTCCAACGATACCGTCAACAAGTAGACCGCGGCGATATTGGAAGTCCATGACCGCTGCCTTGGTATCTGGACTGAAGATGCCATCTGCACAGACTCCAACAGCTCGTTGCACTTCTTCAACGCACGGGCCTCTGGAACCCTCCTCCAACGTTTGGTTGCATAACGTTTTTGCTGGAGGTAAAGTTTTAGAAGGTACAACAAAATCGTATTGAACGAAATGAAATTGAATGAAGCAAAAAAAAAGCAAAGTAATGCTTTGAGAAACTTTTCCCTTCCTTAGATCTTAGACGCTTGAACAGACGAGCACCGAAAACGATTTTTCCAGATTCTTAAAAAACGAACGCAATAGGATTTCGATAATGATGACCACATATTATCCAAAACAGGACTAGAGTACTGAGTTTTTGTATGGGGAGGTGTCATGCTTATTTGAAGGGAATGCATTGGCACAACTATTGAATAATTCATTGAACGAAACGAGAGAAAGGAATAGCCTAATAACCATGTTTCATAACCATTTTGCTGTCAGATCGCTGCGTTGAAGTTGATATGATGGTATCATCGGTAAATGTCACGTGTGATCCTGTGAACTGGGTTTATTGGCTGTTATTCTGCAGCAGACTCTTTGGAGCTTAACATAGCTTAAAATTTCGGCATCATGTGAAAAGATTATTCTCACATGATAAATATATGGCCATATATCTCCAGCTTGGAAAAAGTCATGGTGAGATATTTCTTAAAAGCAAAAATTCCCAGAACTTCAAATTCCTGAAACGGGCACCAAACTCAAATCCATAGGATTGGTTTGAAATATATTCCGGTTTTTACAATGAAGAAAAAACCTTCAATGTTTGCCACAGTTCCACTTAATGAATCATAACTCTAGTATGACATAATCAATTTTTATTCAAATTTCAGTCAATATCCCTCATACTTCCTGACTTTCGATTGCTCGTTTGTGAACTGGCCTTTCATTAGTCGAGCTACACCTGTTCAAATCCAACTAGATCATTGACACAGTTTCGTCTCTCTCACTCAGACATACAGAAACCTTATTTATTTATTATTAGTTTATTTTCTTTTAATCTTCAACCTTGCTTGGACCCTTCTGGGCATGCTCTCGATCATGTCCAAGCATGTTTGAACCGAAATCGCATCCCACTTCGTCCTAACCCGCTCACGCAACTCGTAAATGGAGGTTGGCTCATTTTCGAACGCTGCTAACCTCCACCTCAATGTTGTCACAGGTTTTCTATTGGGTAGAGGTCTGTTCTGACCATTTTAGAACCTCTATTTCGTAGTCCTGGAACGATTGGCGATCCAGCCGCGATAAGTGTTTCGGATCATTGTCCTACTGATACACTACCTCTCCCCCTTCGAGCTCTTAATACTACATTGTCGGGGAGCAAATCATCGCGGAGGATGCTTGTATATAGCTTGATATCCATTCATTACAGGGTTGCATGTGGACGGGACACCAATGTTCGTTGGAGGCTGCCTGATGTATTCGGCCTGCATAACGGCCAAGGGAGTTGGATAAGGCTGTCGAAGAGTTTGAAGAATGTATGCCAAGCCAGGGACAGGGACAAAACTGTGTCAATGATCTTCTTGGATTTGTGCAGCAGCACTTCAGCCAATAAGAGGTCAATTCACAAGGAAACAGCACCAGTCGAAAGCCAGGAATTAGGAGTGATATTGGCTGAAATTTGAATAAAAACTGATTATGTCATCCTCTAGTTATGAGTCATTGGATGGAATTATGCCAAACATTGACACGGTTTTGTCCCTCACTGTATTTGTTATAATATTTACTGGAAAAAATGGTGTAAGGCAACTCCATTGATAGCCGTTTTCGCATTGTACGATCATCAGACGATCAACATCTAAACTACAGAATTCCTTCATCCTCGAAAGAAAGAGATTATCTAGCGAATGCTGATGTGGTCGTTGTATTCCAATTTACCAACAGAGGAAAATGATGCTTACTTCCCATGTAGTAACAATGTTTGGGGCGACGTTGACTGCGAATGGGGATCCTGGGCCAAAATCTCTGCGGACTGGCCATGTAGGTCCCCCATCGGCGCTAGGGCGGCTCTCAACATTTGTCATGTTTCAGGATGATACATTTATTTTTGAAGATGCAGTGAAAAAAAAGTCCAAATCAAAAACAAAAAGTTATTAATATCCCAATATGATTTTTAGCATACGTGTTGCACATGTTTACCGACATGTTTCAGCCAAATTTGACAGAAAGCCAAGAGAATGTACTTTTACAGAATGAGTTCAAATTTCATTGCATGCATTTTATGACCACGTGTTAGGTTTTTTTAATTACACTTATCAGAATGGTATCGTCCAAAATAGCAGGAAAAGACCTTCACAAAGAGCTACAGAAAAAGCCCAATGAGTGTTTCCATGACAAAACGACCAAGAAATTGGCAAATTAATACCCGACCATCTCAGATTTTGATTAGAGTTTTCCATGCAAGGTTATTATGTCCGAAAACTCGGAATGTAGCCTTTCAGCCCCATATGGTCAATAGGTTAGATCCTACTGGGTGGTCAAAATGTAGGATCACCTTTTAGCCTCCAATATTGTTATCCCTGTAACTCAATTACTATTCGGAGTAGAACCTTGACTAAGGTGTCGATTCTCTGGAAATTGCCTGAAATGTTCAAAAATTGTCTTAAAATATCACTTAAATCGAAAACACACTATTTTTTATGGACAAAAAACTTGACCTTTGAACTTAGCATGAACCTCCCAAAATTAAAATCTCAAACAAATACCATGAAAAGATCAATGACACTGCTACAATTTCCAAAACTACAGTTGACTTTTTTTCTTCCGTCAATAAGTTTTTGAATCTGAAGATCCCTTCCATGTGTGAGGCATTCCGGTTCAACTTCCGGTTCAATTAAATTAAATTGTGGTTGCGTGAGCGACTGGGATTTCCTAGCAAAAATTCCGTATAGACAATGATAACGCCTGCCTCAACAGAATGGTGTCTTCCGATATAGCAACACTCCACCTGTCTGGTTATGTAAATAAATAGAATATAGGGATTTGGGTGTCAGAGAATAGCCATTATTTTCAGAAGCACGAACGGGACAGTCCGAAGTTGAACGTGCGTTGTTTACTGATGCACAACAGGGACATTGGCCCTTTCTTTTTCACGGTACAGACAGTCATCGCCACCACAAATCTGAACATGGTGGAGAACGTTATGGCTCCTCATTTGGAAGGCCTGGAACTAACAATCATCTTCCAACAGGATGGCGCACCACCCCATTGGGCACTGATAGTGGGAATTCCTGGAAAACAAGTTCCCTAACCGTTGGATTGGTCGCGACGGACCGACACGGTAGCCACCACGGAACCTGATATCACACCTCTAGATTTTATCTTGTGGGGTTTTGTAAAAGACAAAGTGATCGCAATTCCTGTTCGTGATCTTGATAGTTATTCAGCGTGTCACTAATGGTGCACAAGTCGAAGTCATGCATTAACTGGTAGAAGTGGTTGAATTACTCTTTCTGATGAAAAAAGCAGGATTGTCATATGTATCATACTTTTTGCGGTATAAAAATGTTTAATATAACAAGGACTTCGTGAACACCCTTTATGACTTTTTCCAAATTGTTTGGGAGTTTCACCCCATGAATTGTTTTTCGTCAGTTAATTGATAATTTGCGTCTCATCAATTTCGAGCTCATAAATCGGCAATTAATAGACACTAAAAAAATCCGTTAATGGTAAACATACATTTTCTGTCTTAACGAGTTGAGATCAAATACCAAGATCAGCGCAAGTGCAGCACTCTCTTTCCATTTGCAATAGGTGCAACGATAAAACCAGAAATTATTATTTTCTCATCACGGGAAACATGGATAATGGTTATTTTCACGGAAGATTCATTCCTTATACACCTTTCGACATGAAGTTCCTCCCACAATACAAACCAGATTTGAACCGTATCGTCTTTAGTTTCTCTCGATTACAGGAAGAGGTAAAGAACGTTGGGTTCATTGTAAGCTACCATTACTGATAGCCAGCCTACTACATTTTAAGATATGTCTTTCCAACGATTCCGCATAACCATTGTGCATGATCCAATAGGGTAGTTTATGCCGCCTATTTAGGCCAGGGAGTATATTAATATCATTACTAGAGGAGGCCTTTAAACACAGAATTAATTCTAAATGGCGAGTTTCCCTCCATGAGTAAGGAAATGGGATTTCCCCATCATTATGTGGTTTCTTCCTGTTCCACCTTTCCTCCTTCTCGTACTTAGCCTTGAATTTCTCTTGGGAAAAGAGCTCACCCGCAGGGCACCACATGTATGATTGGAATTCTTCATTCCCGACACTAATGGTGAGAATGAGGTTGGTTTGTTACGTTCGGAACAAAATTTTCGACGGATTGAGGGGATATCACTTCGAAAGCCGTAAAGTCATCAAAAGCCTTACCATTCGTATTCTTGATTCGAGAATCACGAGACTGTAATCTGGATTTGCCATGGATGACACCCCAAGTGTTTGGTCCAACGATACCGTCAACAAGTAGACCGCGGCGATATTGGAAGTTCATGACCGCTGCCTTGGTATGTGGACTGAAGATGCCATCTGCACAGACTCCAACAGCTCGTTGCACTTCTCCAACGCAGGGGCCTCTGGAACCCTCCTCCAACGTTTGGTTGCATAAAGTTTTTGCTGTTGGTAAAGATTTACAAGGTGCAACAAAATCATAAGCAAGGAAGCGCCAGATGGACGTGTCACGTGAAGGTACAATTTTTTAGCGTATGACCGAGAACTAAGTAACTGCTGTCATCAGTTGAGGTCTTTTTTTTGGTGAAACCAGATACAAAGATCAACTATCATAAGAGATTATCAGAATTGGCGCCAAGATACAAACATGAAGGTTGGAAAACGAAGAGAGAAATATCAAAAGATTAAAGAATTGATGCAGAGGGGGCGGGTAAGGCAACATGGGCAAAAAAGCGCAGGCGTATTAAATCACAGGATATAGCAGAAAACATTTTTTATCTAATTAATTGCTCAGGTATGCACTAAAAACTTTCCATTTCTCTTGAAAGTTCTTTAAATTTCCACTCGGGTTGCAGACACTGCTCTCCGCCAATGTGACTTCGAATTGCTTCCTCACCTTCCTTATTCTTCTGATCTAGCTCCTTCTGACCTTTATATTTTCTCTCTTTTGAAAGAAAATTTGCGTTGGAAGAAATTTATTAGTGACAGTGACGTCATGATGGCCGTTGACAGTTGGTTTGAAGGTCAAGAAGAACATTTTTTAATCGACGCAAAAAGCTGGAATCCCGCTGGGAAAAGTGCATTGCTGCTCAAGGAGATGTCGAGAAATGACATGAATCTTGGTCGAGCGTTCGTAGCGTGCGGACGTGTTGGAGGAAACTCTCGAGGTTCTGTCAGCTAAGTCGTGAGTTAGTTGTTACCTGGCTACTTTGTAGCAGTATTCATAAGTTTTCTGATAGCTACCTCCAACTTCACATTAGATCAGTATCAATCAGCTTAATTACTTTAAGTATTAGCTCATTACTCGTAGTATTCCTTTTACTACAAGGACTAGGACAGTACAGTCTTACCGGGTTACAACTAGTGTGAAGTACTGCAAAGTATAAGTCTAAAGCAGTAGGAGTGTCAATAGGGATCAATAACATTAAGTAAGATGCCTAGGATGTGTAGATGCGTTCGTTGCGGGGATTGGGTAGGTGGGACTAGTGAACGAGAGGTATGCCAGGTATGCAGAGTCTGTAGCTTGGAGGAGCGACTAGGGGAGCTATCGGGAAGGCTCATTAGCGTGGAGGAGGAGATNCAGTCATCGCCACCACAAATCTGAACATGGTGGAGAACGTTATGGCTCCTCATTTGGAAGGCCTGGAACTAACAATCATCTTCCAACAGGATGGCGCACCACCCCATTGGGCACTGATAGTGGGAATTCCTGGAAAACAAGTTCCCTAACCGTTGGATTGGTCGCGACGGACCGACACGGTAGCCACCACGGAACCTGATATCACACCTCTAGATTTTATCTTGTGGGGTTTTGTAAAAGACAAAGTGATCGCAATTCCTGTTCGTGATCTTGATAGTTATCATGCATAATTGAGGATGCCATTGCCAGCGTGACTCCAGACATGCTTCAATGTCCCTGGCAGGAAGTGGAGCATCGTTTGGCCATTCAGCGTGTCACTAATGGTGCACAAGTCGAAGTCATGCATTAACTGGTAGAAGTGGTTGAATTACTCTTTCTGATGAAAAAAGCAGGATTGTCATATGTATCATACTTTTTGCGGTATAAAAATGTTTAATATAACAAGGACTTCGTGAACACCCTTTATGACTTTTTCCAAATTGTTTGGGAGTTTCACCCCATGAATTGTTTTTCGTCAGTTAATTGATAATTTGCGTCTCATCAATTTCGAGCTCATAAATCGGCAATTAATAGACACTAAAAAAATCCGTTAATGGTAAACATACATTTTCTGTCTTAACGAGTTGAGATCAAATACCAAGATCAGCGCAAGTGCAGCACTCTCTTTCCATTTGCAATAGGTGCAACGATAAAACCAGAAATTATTATTTTTTCATCACGGGAAACATGGATAATGGTTATTTTCACGGAAGATTCATTCCTTATACACCTTTCGACATGAAGTTCCTCCCACAATACAAACCAGATTTGAACCGTATCGTCTTTAGTTTCTCTCGATTACAGGAAGAGGTAAAGAACGTTGGGTTCATTGTAAGCTACCATTACTGATAGCCAGCCTACTACATTTTAAGATGTGTCTTTCCAACGATTCCGCATAACCATTGTGCATGATCCAATAGGGTAGTTTATGCCGCCTATTTAGGCCAGGGAGTATATTAATATCATTACTAGAGGAGGCCTTTAAACACAGAATTAATTCTAAATGGCGAGTTTCCCTCCATGAGTAAGGAAATGGGATTTCCCCATCATTATGTGGTTTCTTCCTGTTCCACCTT
>CAJPEV010000378.1:22156-34025 GCA_905338385.1 Darwinula stevensoni
TTTCCAGTTTGATGACAGCAAGAGAACGAGAGGTAACCGACTTAAGTTGCGCAAACCGCAGGTGCGGCTCAGGTCGAGACAGGAATTCTTTACTTGCAGAGTGGTGAACGCGTGGAATGCGTTAGATGACGAAGTAGTGGCTGCCCCGCGCCAAGACTATCTTTAAGAAGAAACTAGATGCTTTCATGGTACTAGACAGTAAGCAACTAATATAGTAAAAAAAAAAAAACAAACAAAACAAAAATACAAAAATATTTAGCTGGAAGAGGGTTAGGCCTACCCTAAAATTAAGGAACGCTCGACCTCGACACGTGATATCGAAATGGGCGAAATCGCCTCTTGATATCACTAACTCTCCTGACTCCTGACTCCTGATGAAATTCGTGTTCTTCAGACTTTGTCTTCTCCCTTAGGTCGGAAACTTTTTGAACGCCCCTCGTAACTACCAGTATTCCATTCATGAGTTAACACTGAAAGCCACACAATTTTGTATTCTTCAATGTCATTATGATTCTGTAATATCGGATCCATGACTCAGACTCGATTTGTATACCCAAGCGTAGTTCTCATTTCCGCTTTGCGCCTCCCATCGGTCTTATAGTTGCCAAGACACCCTGACATATAGATCTATTACAATTGGTGTTCCCTGCTAATATGCATAAAGGGAAGGGATGCAAGGGTTGTTGAACATTCTCACTCCGCCAAGCAATCTCCCCCCCCCCCCCCAGAATGGACTTAACTATTCCTTGGAAAAGTAGCCAGTCGCCACTAACAATGAAAGTTTCCCTAAATACTTTCCATGGAAGGGGGTCTCCATTTGGGTTTAGGAAATCATTCCCGAATCGGACCCCTTTATCCTCCCATGACTGAATACGGTAGGGTTTTCCATCTAAGTCTGTAGTTGGTCCACAATGATAGTGACGGGTATTCGTCCATATTTTTGAGAGACAGCACCTCCAACACCAACCACCAGGATTTGAGAACCCGCAAACAGAAGGGACTTTCATGTCGTGGATCTTGTTTTCTAGCTATGTTCTGGAGATCCCAAATATCCAGATTTCCGATGTTCGTGATAGCTAGTATTCTATCATATTAGTAGTCTTTCTCAAATCCCTCTGCTAGACTTATTTATTCGTTGCAACCAAGCAACTTTCATGGTTACTTCGAAGCTATCGAGATGTGGAACATTTAGGCCTCCATTCCACATCCGTTGCACCAGCATGGTTCTTTTTATTCTATCTCAACTGAGGAAATTACATATGAGTTTATTTATACATTTTGTGATTCGTGCTGATTTCGGGGAGGATCATCATGTAATGGACCAGTTTGGGATAAATTATTCTTTTAATGACTGCGACCCTACCAATCAACGATAAAGGGCGCCTGGTTCACCTTTCTAGCGTTTTCTCAAGGTTTTTAACAACGTTCCCGAGATTATTTATTTCAAACCTATAAAGTTCATTTGGAAAGGATAAGTCTAAATAATTGATCACTTCTCGCCATTCAAAGTCGGAATTAAATACCTTGGTTCTTCGAGTACTGATTACTTTTACTCGCTCTTTTTTCATGACTTGAGTTTTGGAATATTTAATTTTTTAGCCGGAGCACAGTTGAAAATTCCTTAGTGTTTCAAAAGTAGAGCTGAGAACTTCTGTTCAGGGTTCTTGGAACTGCTTGAACAACTGTCATTGAGTAGGAAGCTCGTTGCTTGACGATGGTTACCAATATGCCCGGGAACCAAGGGTATGATGGGTATGTAGTCTTCTGGGTCTCAGTTGTCATCTATCAAAGTTTGTTCCATTTATCCGTTGCACACTGGGACAAAGACAAATTTTTATGGTCAAAATTCAGATATCTGAGTTAGGGACAAGGACCACTTACTAGTAATAACTGTTTGTATGGAGCTATGAAATCTCTATACAACCTCTCTATAAAAGCGGAGATTTTTCTGCATGATGTGATAAGCAAAGGGTGAACATTCCCCATCATAAGAGAAAAGTCAGACAAAGAGATGTTAGGGATAGAGAAGCACTACGAAACCTGATAGGCGCAACGAATTCCTTCTCTCAACCTAGGCATGAAAGAAGGACTTATTTCCAGAGCACCACTCCAACTTGCCTGTCTTGGCAAAATATGCCAGGACAAGAATTCAGTCTAGCTTTCATGAAAGAATTATCCATTCTACTGTATCCACGATAGTCCTAGCAGTGCATCAGGTGTTGAGGGCATGAAACGAAACCGTAGCGGCGCTAGAAAGTAAATCTTGACTTGTATCGTGAAGGTGGTCCAATAATTGTTTAATTTCCACATATATACAGATGAGATTTTTGGCGCAAACATCAATACGATGGGCTTAAATCTAGACCTACCGAGAAATTCAATTCGTTATATATTTCCTGTTCAGTTTCGACATGGAAGCTTCTTCACTATTTGATTTTTTCTTTTTTCCGTTAATATGATTGGACATACACACCTATGAGGAAAATGACTGTCGTTACACATACTTCCGAAATTCATTGACTCATACTATAAGATGTTGCATTGAGATCTCACTAGGGAAACCTTAGAACAGAATATTACTATTTTCCTAAGGGATACTGGGCCTCTGACAATTTTGGTGATGGCATACCCTTCAATGGCGTATCCTTCGATGGAGAACACGAAGGCCTGAAGGGGCTATTTTCTAAGATCAATATTGATCAAGTTATAAGGGAAAATATGATTTACAAATTGTTTGAGGGTTTCACCCCTTGATTTGTTTTTCTTCCGTTAATTGGTGATTTGTGCCTCATCAATTCCGAGCATATACATCGGCAATTAAGTGACACAATAAATAAATCCGTTAATGGCGAACATATTCTTTCTGACTCAGCAAATCGAAATCAATCCAATACCAAGATCAACGCAAGTGCTGCACTATTTTCCCATTTGTAATGGGTGTAACTTTAGAACCAGAAAATGAAGATTTTTACACCATAGGAAACATGGAATATGATTTTTCACATGGAAGATTCATTCCTGATACACCTTCCCACATATACTTAATCACGCAATAAAATCCAAATTTGAACCGTATCGCATTTAGTTTATCTCGATAATGGAAAGAGGTAAGAAAGTTGCGTTCACTGTAAGCTACCATTGTCGATGGACAGCACCCTACTTTTTCAAGTGTATCTGTCCAACGATACAACGATTCCCATTCTCGGATTAGTTGTGCATGATCCAATAGGGTAGTTTATGCCGCCTATTTATTTCAAGGAGTATATTTATGTCATTCCATGGAGAAGCCTTTGAATAGCGAATTAATTCCTGAATGGAACTGTTCCCTCCATGAGTAAGGAAATGGAATTTCCCCATCATCATGTGGCTTCTTCATGTGTCTCATTCCCTCCCTCCAGTGTCTTGCCTTGAATTTATCTTGGGAAAGCACTCAACCGCATCTCAACACATGTATTTAAATTTAAATTTCCATCATCAGCACTAGCGGACAGAATGAAGTGTGTTTGTTACGTTCAGAACATAATTGTCTGTGGAAGATAGGAACATTACTTTAGAAGCAGAAATTTATCGAAAATCTTACCACTCGTATCCTTGATTCGGGAACCACGATATTGTGATCTGGATTTGCCATGAATCACACCCCAAGTGTTGGGTCCAACGATACCGTCAACAAGTAGACCGTGGCGACCTTGGAAGTTCATGACCGCTGCCTTGGTATGTGGACTGAAGATGCCATCTGCACTGACTCCAACAACTCGCTGAACTTCTTCAACACAGGGGCCTCTGGAACCCTCCTCCAACGTTTGGTTGCATAACGTTTTTGCTGGAGGTAAAGGTTTAGAAGGTGCAACAAGCAAATCGCATTGAACAAAATGAAATAATATGAAATAAAAAGACGAAACTATTGCTTTGAAAAGCCTTTTCCTTGCTTTAGTTCTTAAAAGCTGCACCAGACGAGCATTTTCATCGATTTTTCACCGTCTTCAATGATTTTATGCAGGAAATTGAATGTGGGGAAAACAGGGATTTGGAAAGTAGCCCTTTGTATAGCCCTCCATTTATGGTTTTTTTTTCTCCGAAACTGTTGCCGATACGGAGGTAAATAAGCTACCTAATTACATCCCTTGCATGGGAGGACCACACATTTAAAAAAAAATCGAATATGACCTGACATGAATATCATGAACCTGCCTGATTTGAAATAGAACCACCCAACCAGGTTCACATTGCGAACATTGTGTGGTCCATCGGCCATCGGGTTCACAAGTCCGAGTTTTTGTTCCACGCAACTTAAAATACAGATTACGTGCGTATACGACACGGGTTCTATTGACATGTTTTCAATTTTTGATGCATTCAGTACTTTTATGGGCGGCCACTGAAGAATTGTCTACAAGTTTGTCTCCAGAACCTATGAAATCGTTGCCTCAAACCTGTCAGGAGTTGCATTGGGTCTTTTGGCGAATATGTTCGCCAAAAGATTATTTTTAACGAGAGGTTAATGACATTTTGGCTCTCGTGATATTTGAATATAATTACATTTGATTGTGATTTATTTGAGATACTGATCAGAGCGCTGAAAGGCAGTTTTATAGATATGCCACCCTCCTATAGTTTTTCACTTTAAGGAAATGCGAATTTTCAGAACGTGGAATCTAGACAAGTAAAAAACAAAAAGGGATACAATACTCAAACCATTTTTCAATCCTTGGTTTCTCTCATACAGCACAATATACAGCTAATGGAAACGTTTAATTTCTCTTGCACCACAGCATGTATCACAAGTGCATTCAGAAATTCTACCAGAAATCCTTGACCGATACGTTTGTTCCTCCCATTCTTTGCTTATTTACGGCTATAAACAATTTCCTGAAACTTCCGCTTCGTCTGGAACGACGAAATAGCACCAGCAACAGCGATGAGTGCAGTTGCTCGATTTCAACTTGGGATAGCAAGGTAGCGATGGAGTAAGAATGATGTGCATGAGATGCGAATCGAATCCTCCAATCCCATGTCAGAGGCTCAGAGTTTCCCCAACGCTCTCTATCCGTGACACTGCGAGTCTAGCTCGGACTTCTGTTAAAGTTTTACATTTTCTCGATGACCGGAACAAAGGTATTCAAATCATTGGAAAAAAAAACAGGAAATTACCTCGACCCTTAACTAGGCATGGTAGGAAAGGCTGGGAGCCCATACATAGACCAATTTAAAGAATGCAATTGGGGAGGTCACCTTCGGATTCTGATGTTTGGAATCTAGTGATGACTGCAACACACTTCACTTCCTAGGCTTGATGTGCTTGAGATCTGAGTTCCTGGAACGCAGGCACTTACACCTGAGCGAGGAAGGCACACATGGCTGGGTGGGCATGGTGGCACACGTGATGCTGTTGGCACGATATGTTTGGTGACTGTCGGCGCGTTTTCAATACTCGTCTGGATCCAATCGACAAACCTGAAAGGATAGAATGAAGAATGCTGAAGTGCGTTTAAATCCTTAAGAAATGATGGGAAGGAAAGGCTAGGCTGAAGTTCTATTTTGCATTGAAGCTATCTTGCATACAAGGATTTCGGATGAAGGAGTCAATATAAAAAAATATGAAAGTTCTAGGGTTAGTTCCCATGATCAAAGAAATTACAGAAAACACGGAAAAAGGGAACCTATATGGGTTCTGCGGAGAAATACAATTTAAAGAATTTTCCCTACCAGAAACCCTTCCAATTACCACGAAAATCGGGCGGATGTGAGAGAGTCTACTTGTTCCGCAACAATGATGCAGCAGTTGCGGTACAAATTGTTTTAGTCGACTAAAAAAAAAGTGTATCCCGTTGGAATATAGAAAACATCATTTCTAACTTTATTTATCTACATCTCCTTATGAGAAACCCTTCCAACCCCAGTAACGAATGACATTGAAACAACGTGGATTCAAGGTTGAGTCAACACCCGAATCAACATTGAGTCAATGTCGGTTCAATGTTACATGCTACTAGAGAATTACCAAGAAAATCACGTCGCACGTGAGGGAGTCTTTTTATTATGCAACTATGGTGAGGCAATTGCGGCGCTTAAAATAATGCTAGAAAAAGTAATATTTCGATTGAATTTTGGAAATAATTTAAATATGAATTATTCAATGTTTCAATGTCAAAAACTTTGTCGAAATATAAGGAATTCACGAGACGGATGTGAAGGAGTAGGCTTGTTATGCAACGATGGTGCAACCCAAAGATTGCTCATCACGAGCACGACCTCATCATCCAATAGGATCATGCTTTCACTAAATCTTTCAATGTGTGGTGAATGATTGTAGGAGCTGGTTTCCAACATTGTCTTTTAATAACCATTGAGGGGATTCCATAATGAATAATGATTCATGGTGCCCATTTAATATTTTTCGTCATGATCAACTCATTCTTCATATTCTGAAGGATGAATATATTTATACTCAATTGCAATAAATGCTGAAGAAACATAAATGCATTGGTTTTAATCGGTTCTCCCAGGCAATTCTTGAAACCAAATTTTCTCTGGAGAACGGAGAGACTCCGAAACGGAGTCACTTCCTTTTCGCATTGTCAGGACCACATATCTTCTCAAGCAAGCGATGCGGAGGCGACAATACCGAAAAATGGCACCGATTCGTCAGTAGAGGATACTCTAGCAAATAAAGCATATTTCGAAAAAAAACGAAGGAAGGGTTCATGAATCCAGGGCTAGATGGCGAAATAGAGGCCGTTGGGACACATTTGAAGATAAGTAGAGTAGGGGGAAAGGAAAATGAGGAGGAATAGGAAATTATTTTGGAAAAGAAGGGAGTAGACTATTTTGCATAGATAGTGAGCTCGAAATGGAATTTTGAAAGCGTTTCACAAGAGGAAGCATCGCTCGCGGTCTTCGGAAAGGAATACATGGATGGTCGGGTCGTAAGCGAGAGGGTCAGTGATGGAACATTCATTTTACGCAGATGCTGCCGAATGGAAGCTCATTAATTTCATTTCTTCAGGAACCAATATACATCACTTTTGTGTTTGCTGGTACCTCTTTGGTCATGGGAGAAAACCTGAAAATTTTGCATTTTTATGTTGATTTCTTCACTCGAATTCATTGAATGCCAGATATCTTCAATTCAAGATAGAACTTGCAAGATAGCTTCGGCTTTGGGAAGGAGCTGCATTAACGAAAGGGAGGAAAAAGACGAAAGGATGAATTGCGAACTGACCGATTGACTTTGGTGAAAATGGTATATTGGCCTGGGCGCCTCATGGAGCAAGATTCCTTGATGAAAAAGTGACTCACGATTCCTTCAATCTGCCACTGCCTCAAGGCATGGGTATAGAAGACCATGGGGCTGCCTGAATCCCCAGGACAGGCAGCTTGGAAATCTATATGCCGAATTTAATCAATTTAATCGATATGGATGTCGTGAATTGATAACTTTTGACAAATTATTTTTTCTGATTCTCTTTCTATTGAGGACTGGAATCTCTGCTCCGAGATGACATCATGCTCAATATGCTCAACACTGTCGCTTAATGTTTTTAATGTACAAAGAGATTATAAAGGGACTTTCGCATATGAGCATATCTCAAATGAGAGGGTTTCAGAGCACTTTTGATTCCGTCCTGTCCGTCTGTTGGTCTGTGTGTCACACTCTGGTTGTCCGATTATAACTAAGAAATTAATCGCCTGAGCAAAGAGAAAATCGGCAAACTGATAGACATGAACAAGACACAGGTTCAGTTCGTTTCGTGGCGAATTTGCACAAAAATTCGCATTTTCATTGCAAATGTTGGATTTGAAATATAGTCATGGGAGGGGAAGACATGAGTACCCGTTTGTCTTTCGGAATCTTAACCACAATGAGAACGCGCGATGTGCTGAGGCCTTCGTCATGGCGTCACATCCCAAATAAATGCAATCAGTTCTCTAATAGTCTTCGTGGCGAATAGTTCCAACCACGCACGAAATTCCATTCTACCATCAACATTTCATACGCCCCAGAAATAGATTTGCCCAATCTAACTAGGAAATTGGATTTTTGATGATCGAGGACAAGGAGAAGACATTTTGTTCAAATAGTTGACAAATGAGAGCCTCCTTAAATGAAATGAGGCCCACTCCTGGGCTGGGCTTGCACATCTAGTTCTCTGTGAATTTTGCACGGAAGACAAGAGTTTAAGAGAACGTGGATGGCATTTCGAGGAGACCATGCGATCATGAGGTTTGAATTGACATCTAAAGAATGACACAACACCGAAACACCTTTTCAAGAACATACCCTGGAAAGAAGTATTTTTATGGTGTCCAGCACAGAAGGAGTTCCAGCTGAGGGTTTGCGAGGAATCAGGTCTACCTGTGAGGTGGATGGTATCCCTATGACAGATGGCATTCGATAAAACAGGAATTTCAATCTCCGTCAACACGCCACTCAGCTCATCCAAGACATTTTCGCCCCAACTAGCCACCTGTCATCAAATGACACAGATAACAAGAAACCCGCGCCATAGGGGAACATGCGGGGTGGAAGAGAAATATCTGACCGTTCCTCGAGTTCCATTCTCGAGGTTTGCCTCCGAGAGATGAATAAATTGATTTGTCGGGAGGCATATCAACTGAACTCTTTCGGTAAACTGTACCGGCTCGGTAAGTCGCAACAAGGCAATATCTGAGTCGAAGTTATATAAGTTGTACCCCTTATGAAAGATGATCGTAGACACCTGGGAAGAGACCATATCGAAACATTGCCGCACTGGACAATATCGGTGCGAAAACGATACAAGATATTGGAGACCTCTCTCTTTTGCACGAATCCATCATCCAGGGAGTCATTCCGATAGTATTTTCCCAGATAAACCAGGAAATCTTTCTGATCCCGAGATCGTGCGCCTGAGGCGAGGCAATGAGCGGCGGTCAGAACCCATTGTTCTCGAATGAGTGCCCCTCCACAAACGAGAAGCTTCTTCGTGACGTCATATATGGCAGCCACCCAAGGCCATTTTCCAATGGCGGATTCTTTTCCTCCTGCCGACAAACCATGTGGCACTCTTCCCCCACAAGCTATCTCCGGGATAGATCTGCTTCATAGTGATGTTCTGAATGGCAACGCATCTCTCTGTCAGAAAATAGCAAGGAATGGAAGCTGACCTGGCTCACAAAGAGTATTTCTTCCATTCCATCGTCCGTTCCCAATGCATGTCCGGCGTCGTGATCCTTTAAGACTATAATATTCGTTGCACGCGTATTCCACGATGCTTCCATAAACATACTCACCGTCTTGAAGGCATTCTGTTTGGTTTTCGTAAACCGTTCCGCATGGATTCCTATAATCTATTCTGGAAGAGATCGTAAAAAAGCATTCATTCATGATTCCGCAAATAGGGGAAAACAAATTGATTCATGGGGTATCCGACGATACTCGAAAGCTTCGGGAATATGCAACTCGACTTGAATACTTTGCCTAAAAGGTATCGGCTCCTTGTTCGATGTGCCCTTCAGAGGTTGAATCCATCTCGCTATATAGTTCCCCTGTTGTATCGAAGATACCACGGTGCTCATTTCCTACGAGATTTCGATCGTGATAGGAGGTGTGAGAATGAAACCTGAGCGCTCCCAGATATTGGATATGAAACAACCTTTTTCCTGTCGTCAGGAATCTCCATGAAAATCGTTCCACCGAACTAAGTGTCCGTGTTTAATTTAGAATAGGAATTCGTTCAGGTATGTTAAGGGTAGAATTAAGTCCCACCTTCATTGACTGATGATCGCTGAAGTCATTGACCAGAAAGCATGTTAGTTTAGCTTTCCAAATCCACGGGTCGACGCGAGAGTTGAACAGCACCGTGGACTCCTGGTTTTCCCATTTTCCGAGATGAATACTTGACTGAGTGAAAGACAAGCGGTGGTCATAATGACTAGGCACCATTCCAATGGGGAATTCTTCAAGAAACAATAAGGAGTGAATCTTTAAAACGTTTAACGTTTGTTTTGCTAATGTCAGGAGCGAAACGATTTTTTAACGTGTCGCACCTGACATTGTTGTTTTCTGTGCTCAAATCTTACTTCTCAGGAAACTAGGAGAATATGGAGTCTTGTTACGTAAAAGGCACATGTCTTGATCAGATGGTCGTCTTACTTTCGATGTGTCCGAATATAGGCTAGGAAATGCTTGAAAAACGTAGCTTCAGACATACAATCATGTGTCTATCTGCACGTGTAATTTCGGACACCGCCGAGCACATGTGCAAAAATGCAACATCATACATTTCTTCACGCACCTTTATTATGCGGCGTGCTTCCAAAGCAATGAAAATCACAGTAGGAGGATGGAATGCAAGGGATCATCGATCCGAGGCTGTTGAAAACTTTATGAGAGCTTTAATTCGAATGAGATATCTTGCGGTAAGCCAACATTTATTACGGAAGACCCGTCTGCTAAAAGAATGTGCCTATAGAAGTTGTATCTTCAAATTTGGAGTGGGGATGTGTCTCTGAGATTGGATTTTTTAAAATTAAGCATGCTGAGAAATACTGGTCTTTTGAGTGTAAGTAACTGTGCTGGCCTGTTCTGCTTGAAAAAAAAATTCCAAAGACATGACCCGAATGAAAAATGTACATCCAGTGAATTTACCAGCAGAGTTGGGTTTTTCCATAAATTAGTGACTGGAGATGGATCTACATACTAAATTCCAGGTTTCTATATCCGTCAGGGCCCAATTCAGTGTAGCAAAACATGTTAAAATAAACTAGTAAATAGCACGTGGAAAAGCACGGAAGAATTGAAAGGCAATGAATGCGAACATTGACATACGGGGTGCGGTCGCTAGTCTCCCACCCACTGGATCTGCCACAGGCAGGGCGTGTGAGAAGACAGTGCGCGGAAAAAAACGCCTCTTTCGAAGGGCTGATTCTGCACTTCGTTAATCGTCGTGGCAAAGGTCGGACGGGGAATTGACACCGAGCGGAGACGAAGGACAGCCTAAAAATCGTGAGGTCACATTTAACTGTCGCTTTGTAGGATAATACGGTGTGGCTTTTTATTGGCTGCCTCACGCTGTTCTGCGGACATCGCAACCCGCTGCGCACGTTTCCGAAGTTGGTGACCCTGGGGCCACGCTGCGTGAACATATTACTATGGCTATGGGATAGCACACGCGTGTTTCATGAGTATGTGCGCGCGCATTTCACCGACCCCCACCACCACGGACCACAGTAGATTTATTTATATAGATGGCTCCTCCCAAAATTACCCCCAGAAGATATATATCACAAAATAAGGATTTTCCCTTTCGACTGCATTCCAGCAGCAGTCTATTTAAGATGGTTTCAGCTTTTTGTCTCCATGATTCCCTGGAATGAAATAATTTTGGGGGGTGAGGCCCACCCCAAAAATTGTCCTTAGGGATCGCATCCCAAAAACAGATATTTTTCCTCCTGGAATCTGCATCTCAATAGGTATCAATGCACCTAAGTTCAGCCTCTCGGTCTCTCCGTTTCGTAGGAGCACAAGAAGTAATAGAGATTCTCGTACGTCTCTCCCAAAAAACTACCTAAAAATTATATCATCAGAGCTTTTCGAGTACCAAGTTCGATCTTTCTATCTCATCTTTCTAACCATTTTCTAGACTAAAACATAGTTACAATTACTGTAGAATCAGTCCCTTGGTCACACAATAACGATCGTAATACTAGAAAATAGGGAAAAAGAAGTAATAGTTTGAGAGAGGGTAATCATTCATTGGCACCATAATGAAGGACTTCAAGCCTTATTGAGACATTAAAACGGGAGTGTTCGAACTGTGAGGTGAAAGTGTCCGAACTCAATTTTCCCCGTATCTAAGTTCGGACTTCCTCATTACAGGCAATATCG
>CAJPEV010000378.1:34983-79423 GCA_905338385.1 Darwinula stevensoni
TAGCACGTGGAAAAGCACGGAAGAATTGAAAGGCAATGAATGCGAACATTGACATACGGGGTGCGGTCGCTAGTCTCCCACCCACTGGATCTGCCACAGGCAGGGCGTGTGAGAAGACAGTGCGCGGAAAAAAACGCCTCTTTCGAAGGGCTGATTCTGCACTTCGTTAATCGTCGTGGCAAAGGTCGGACGGGGAATTGACACCGAGCGGAGACGAAGAACAGCCTAAAAATCGTGAGGTCACATTTAACTGTCGCTTTGTAGGATAATACGGTGTGGCTTTTTATTGCCTGCCTCACGCTGTTCTGCGGACATCGCAACCCGCTGCGCACGTTTCCGAAGTTGGTGACCCTGGGGCCACGCTGCGTGAACATATTACTATGGCAATGGGATAGCACACGCGTGTTTCATGAGTATGTGCGCGCGCATTTCACCGACCCCCACCACCACGGACCACAGTAGATTTATTTATATAGATGGCTCCTCCTAAAATTACCCCCAGAAGATATATCCCAAAATTAGGATTTTCCCTTTCGACTGCATTCCAGCAGGTACCTATTTAAGATGGTTTCAGCTTTTTGTCTCCATGATTCCCTGGAACGAAATAATTTTGGGGGGTTAGGCCCACCCCAAAAATTGTCCTTACTGTCCGTACTGTCCTTTTTTTTCCTCCTGGAATCTGCATCTCAATAGGTATCAATGCACCTAAGTTCAGCCTCTCGGTCTCTCCGTTTCGTAGGAGCACAAGAAGTAATAGAGATTCTCGTACGTCTCTCCCAAAAAACTACCTAAAAATTATATCATCAGAGCTTTTCGAGTACCAAGTTCGATCTTTCTATCTCATCTTTCTAACCATTTTCTAGACTAAAACATAGTTACAATTACTGTAGAATCAGTCCCTTGGTCACACAATAACGATCGTAATACTAGAAAATAGGGAAAAAGAAGTAATAGTTTGAGAGAGGGTAATCATTCATTGGCACCATAATGAAGGACTTCAAGCCTTATTGAGACATTAAAACGGGAGTGTTCGAACTGTGAGGTGAAAGTGTCCGAACTCAATTTTCCCCGTATCTAAGTTCGGACTTCCTCATTACAGGCAATATCGGAAGTCATGGGGCTTGGAAGGGCAACATCTTCGGGGCATTTCTGCCTCCTCGTGTCGTGCTCCCAGGAACCAGCATCCAGCTTGAACCGCTGAGATAGGACGAGCGAATGATGGAGCTCGATCAGCTTAACTGTCCGAACATTGGTAGCTTTACCCTCGTTTTCCATACCGTCATGACTTATCTTCGTCAGCGACAAAGTGAAATCGGATCGCGTCAACTTCATAAGAATAGCTTATTTGGAGGTCCAGAGAAGGCTCGCAGCCTTTGGGAAAATAATACAAGGGTATAATCGCGACACCCTAGTCATTTAAGTAGAAATATATTTCCAATCAGCAGGAAGCTATTTGATTCAAGTTGAAACACCAACGATTAGAGCGTATCGCATTCCGGGGAGGCCTATAAACTGGTTTTCCGCCAGTGAAGATTTATTCCTATCGTGGTTCGGCCCTCGAAGGCAAGTTGCTTCAGAGGGGCGAAGCAACATGGTCGTCTCCTGAGTTGGCCATCGAGGGCTCTGAGAAACGCTAATTATACAAAACAAAAAGCTCGAGTTTCGTTGTTTTCCCCCATGACATCTCTCGTTTCGGGTCCTTACCTCTCCCTGATACCTGGGCAGGATATCACTGAAAAACGTCCATGTTCTACGTCCACAACATGTCTGCATCCTCTCTGAACGCCGACTGGAAGAGATACGTACCAAAAGTTCTCAGATGTATTATACCATTGCAAATTATCGCAATTTCACTCAAGACAATGGCAAAATCATCGAAGTTTTATATTCATCTGATTTATTTCTGTTTCTGAGGCATCAATATCGAATAACACGAGCTTACTTGCCACGACTGGCTCAATCTCACTTAATTCTTTAGCGAATCAGGCACTAGTAGTAAGAGAATATCTGAAAAACCTTTGGAGAAGAATTTCAAAACTTATTTTCATCTCTTGCGTGTATGTTTTTAGGTTTTTTATGTATTAAGCAGAAAGAAATGTTTGAATATTAATAGAATCGTGCCGTTTTACTGACTCTCGCCATGGAAAACTACTGAAACCTTCCGCCGACGACCACGATCGACTGGTCGTTTCGCTCTATGAAGACAGAACGAAGCGAGAGAGGCTCGTTCGTCGACTGGTTGCTCCACGTTTGCCCACCGAGGAAGCAAGGGCCAGCCTCTTCTGACCTCCAACATCCTCATTTCCTTGACGAAGGAAGCCGACGGCGCACAACAAAGACCATCCGCGACAACGACGCATCCTAGATTCAATGGGTGCCCTACAGCGGGGACCAGTCGAGAAAACCGATTGGTTAAAAAATTGCATACATCTATGGAATACGCGTACGAGAGGCGAAGAGTCAAAGAGTCAAAGACATAAACGATCAGCACCGCGTAGGTCAAGCGGTCTTGAACAAGTTCTTCTCTTTTCCAGAATTTGTTTTGAGGGTGTCAATTGCTCTTGCATCATGTCATCCGTCGTGCCGCTTATAAGAAAGCAGCGACTAGTGCAAAAGTTCGGAATGCGTGAAGGTTCACTTTTACGCACGATATGAGGCTATTCGTTCGAGGGATCCCCAAGACGAACTTGGTAGCCGTGATCTTACAGTGGTTGGTGCGCTGCGTTGTGATAGCAGAAGCCCAGGCTCCAATCCTGGCCACTGCAATTACATCGGAGTTTAGAGTGAATTATTTATAACTTAAACTTAAATGTAAGAAACCTATTGAAATGATTCTTAAAATAAAAATTCCACGCTGAGGTGATGAAGGGTACACGATGAAGCCGTTACTAACTGTAGGAACAAAAGAGGTAGAGCAGGAAAAGATGAATATACGGAAATGCACCGTTATTAATTAGAGGTTTTGTCCATCAGTTAGACATTTGTTTCCCATATTTAATGAGGAATGGCACAGAAGAAAACCGAAATGCTGACCATTGGGTTTGTTGTATTTAAATATGAACCTGGGATTTTCATTATTTTCCTCATGCTCCTAATTGAACCTGAGAGCCTGAGAGTTTCCTTTTTTCCATCAAATTCATTGCGGCTTTCGAAGAGCCGAGCACGAACGTATATGGACAAGTTTCTTCTACTTCCGGCAATTCCAATTAAGCTTTTGTATTGCGCTGACATCACTTCACTTATCACACGACCCCACGCGGTTCGACAATCGTAAAGGCCTCGTCCTGGGCCTTTCAAAACGACCAGCCTCTAATCACGATTACCACGAAACGAGCACAAACGAATAAACGCTGGAGCGTAAAGAAAAATGATGTCGGATTCATGGTCGTGTGCATGTTGGAAGCTCGAACAATTGAGGGTCATGCCGAAGTTTCGAAAAAAAAACACAATAATAACTGTCCAGGAAAATCTTGCCTAGGAAAAATCTAACCCAAGTTCCTTGAATTTAAAAAAGAGATCTCTTGGACTGTGCATCCGGCTTACCGTCTTGTAAAATGGTGGGAAAAAAAGAATGACGATCATGCATCGACGACGAATTAAATGAGGAAGAATCTCCAGACAAAAGGAGGCACCTCGGCGGTAGATGTGACATGCTCATAATCGCTAGAATCTCCAGCGATGAAACGAAGACAACGCTGGAGGGGGCACTGGAAAAACGCATCCAGGAATTTCCGATTTCCTGTTGCTCGGAAAACGTTAGCTGCATTTTCGTGGAAGTCCCGCTTCGTGTTGGCGGAGTTTGCTTTTCGCTGAAATATTACGCCTAAGAGTCTTACATTCGAAGATGAATGATTCTCCATGTTGTAACACGGAAGCTTCCGTATTGGCACCTTCCAGGAAGGTAATCAACCGTTTCAGACGGAAATGTTCCTACTTTTCCCTTGTTGTATGACGTAAATAAAACATACCAATTTTTTTCGCCGAATAAAGAAAAATCATGCATTAACAGAAAAAAAAGATTCCGACAATAAGATCATTTCTACATGAGAAAATAGGAGATATGGTTTCCTCTCTAATTCCAATTCCCTTTCTGCGCAGTAGACGGAAACTCTGCTCATGCCTAAGTCAGAAATTTCGAAATCATTTTTTAGGGTGATGATGACTCGCTTCACCAAGAGATGGAATAAGATAGCGACCAAGAATGAAGATCAAATAAAGTAGGTCTTATGAATAGGACTCACCAGCGAACCCGAAACCGGAAAATAGAAAATGGCGGGCGGAGAGAAAGAAGGCAATGAGTGTGAGGAAAGCGCTCATCCTCAACTTGCGCGGCGAGGGAGCGACTCATCAAGGCGAAATGGAATCTCTTCCCTGTTTCTCGCCGAGCTCATGAATAATTCATGAGGACACTCTTGTCTCGTGGCCACGCGTGTAGCCTTCAAGGACGAGTCTCTCATATAGGGTGAATGAACGATGGCCACTTTCCAGAGCGGAAAAAAAATCGCAGAAAATTCGGAATATAACATAAGAAATAGTTTTCATCAAAAATGTGGAAAAGGGAATTCCGTTTTTTTAGCAGAAAGCATATTTCCTCACTAAACAAACTCTTCACATAATCTGAGAATCCGTCCCTCCGACTAGTGCACGCATGGGAACTTTCCTTTCCTCATCCCGTAAATTACGAAATTTCATCGAGTTGGTTTTCCGTTAGGTAAGGCACTTTTCTGCATCATTTGGGGATTCGTTAATTGGGCACATTCCTCGGAAACGCCTGCCTACCACTCGAAATACTGCAGGAAACGTGGAACCTCATTATCGTTTCACTACCTGGCCTACAGTGGAAAAAATAATTGCGACTAAGCCATCGGAAACTGGGTTTTCGTCTGATGCGCGGGAAGAAGGAGATTCCGATTCATGGCGTATGTCTCCTTGTTTTTTTTTTTAACGTAAACGTGCTGTTCAGAGAAACCTCGGAATCGCTCTATGCGGGAAATAAGACGGAATGGAGCATTTATCCGACTTTTGGAATTTTTGGTTAATAGTTGGAATCTGTCGTTACATTTAAGATTGGAGTTTCTCGTATATTCCCGAAGAAATGTGATCTCCATGAAGACTCGGAAATTGATATCACGCCTTATTTATGGATTTTTCCTTCATGTTCTTTGCTAGAAGATATCTTTTTTTTTAATGTTATTCTCATATTTATTACAAGAATGTAAATTTTTCTTTCGTCGAGGGCTCTCCGCCATTGCTTCGCCTTTTCGGAAATTTCCTCTTTCCCACTGAACAGTCTCCGAAATGGAAAGCACCTCAATCATGCCTCTGAATCCCAAGGATCACACTCTGGAGTGTGGTTCTTCCCTTCTTTCTGCTTTTTCCTGGCATCCGCAATCCAGGACTCTCCGGATTCGTTCCAGCAAATGAAATAGAGTGAAATGAAACCAAAAATCAATACGTACTTGGCGAGAGATTCGACAAACCTGCTAAAAATAGAAAAGCATCACGTTCCCTGAAACTGTCACACCTCTGAATAAATTCAAGGGTACATTCTGCAGCCGTAGGATACTCCAAGTTAAATATGTAATATCCCACGAGCAAGCGTTTCAACGAGTATTTCAATGTGCCTCCAAAGTACGGTGTTCCTCCAATGAACAACGTGCCTGTTCCCCTCAAGACAGGGAGTCCTATCACAGAATCTCTTTGCATTCGTACTGCAGCTTTTCCCTGATTCACCCGTTTCTTTGTACCACTTGATTTTCCCCAGGAGGGCCTGGCCTGGAGAGAAGGAGAAATTCCGGTCGAAGAACACGCATGCGGCATCAATCGAGCGAGTCCTGCAGCGAGAAGGAATGAGACTTTAAACGAAGGAAAGTTAGTAGGCATCGATAGCGGTTGTAACGTATGCCAGCCTATGACCGCGCAACGTCCAGCGTGTCAGCAGAGTCAAGACGGGGAGGAAGCTGAAGGAGGTGAACTAAAACATCCATCAACACGTGGAGGGAGGCGAACCCAGTGTTTGGGGTCAACCAACACGTGGAAGGGCTCCTTACAGTTTATACGCAGGATCTTTCCTTCTCGAATGTGCTACCCAAAAACCCAAACAAGGAGCCACAACATCATTATGCGAATGGGTATCAAAGTCCCTCCAAGCAAGTCTAATCGCCAAAACCTATCCTCCAATCCAGCAAGATTTCAGCTGAAGATCCCTCCCTCGATCTCTCACTCCGAGGTGAATGAAGAGCTCGAACTCGAAGAACTCGAGTTAGTACCGATTTGACCGGGGTACTCGGGCCCTTTCAGATCGTGGGTGTATTGAAACTGGCCGCCTTTCTCTCTAAAAACATACAGAGGAACAACGACATAGTTAAAGGATCGTTTCGCTTCGAAGGTCGTGAGTTTTCCCCAGAACTTGCAAGGTTTTATCTGGAAGTGAAGATCAGCCCTTTGTCACTGAAAGTATTGTAAAGGGGTTGGACCGGTTGTTTGGCTAACATTTATTTTGTCTTTTTTAAAATTTTTCTTTTTGGAAATACAATTTTTTTGTTTTCTTGAATTACGCCTTAGTTACTCCCACTCGAATTTGAATTGGCACGGACCTGGTTTTCTGGAAGGAATTCACTGTAGTGGAATCGAGGCTCGTTAAGGTAAAGTTTTTATTTGAACTTAATTAATAGTTGGTATTTTCATAAATCCAACCCACTGCGCCTCGTGCCCGTTTACACGGTTCTGAGGAGGTCGATGCGTACCGGTAGGTTGTGGATTGGATTGTGCAGAGGAAAACAAAAAAAAATGCATATACATGAGTCTTGCAACATTTGAGAACTTGCAACAATTATCAGAACCGATGCTCTCACTTGCACGGATTTCATAGAATGCGTATGAAACTCGTTGCAGAGAGGTATGATGTCCGTAAAAATGAAGTACCGGTTTTTCTTCATCGAAATTAGTTGCCGTGGAAATAAAAAGTTAGAGCATAGGTTCATCCTTTCATATGGTTTCTCTTCTCCCGTGATGAAGTAGAGAGAAGATACCATTTGGGGTTGTATTGGTAACAGATCCATAATAAATCTAAGCCTCATTTTGTATGTGATGTGGTCCAGAAATTACTTCACCCGAGCGCGTTCGCCTTCCCAAGATCACTGAACTCTTCTGGAAATGCTTCGCATCGCTCCAATGGAGCTTCGGTGACTTCATTCTATCTTGGCTTGCGTCCAGGAATGGAATCCATGAGGATGGATGAGACATTTTTGACTACCCATACTCGCTCTGACTTGACCGATGTTGAATTCCATCTCCGAAATAATGTTATGCCCAAGGACAAGCGTTCTTCACATCATATGGAGACAAAATTATTCACGACTTAAATGCATCAATTTCATGCCTTGAGCTGGAGAAACGATGCTCATTTCATCTTGCATTTTCCCGTTGGAACTGTCACACTCGTGAAAATTTCGTAGCTAAGCATGCCTTACGTGAAAGCGTGAAACGTGGGCGGAAAAAGTGAAACGCAAGCACAGTTGCATAGAAAATCCGAACGGTTGCAAATTTTAATTACGAGCGTGATTTCATTCACTTCGATACCGACTCTGACCGAGTTCCTGAATCGGAGACCAGCAGTTTGCGAAGTGTCCGTGGAGTTTCCCAGAACGACCCGCATCTTTTCTTTGCACGAGGCTCTAGTACTGGACTAACAGAGACGAGTCCTTATCGGTTGGGGCTTCTAGCCGCTATGAAACTCTTAATAATCGATTTGACTTTCCGAGAACACGATTCATTGTGCAGAAATACAACGTCGCAAATGACACCGCCTCCTAGCGTAACCTGCGATGAGCATAACATTTGAATACTGAGATTGAATTACTACTATTACAATTTAATTTTTTACTTGCGCTATGATTTCGTAGTGACCAGATGGTGGTTATTTTATCCTTACCTCAGCAGTTATTGGAGAGGAAATTGAAATAAAAGTAAAATGTCTAGTTTTGAAGCTCTACAGTGGGTTTCTCACTCATTCGAGTTTAATTCTTGGATTTATTCGTGAGTTGCAATCGGTTCACCTCATTAAGATAATTGGACTTGAAACAGAGCCAATCCACAAAAAGCACCCATTGCACATAATTTTTTTTAATTTCCCTTGTACGGGAAAACATATTGAGAATCACCTATGATTTCCTCTTCGGAGTATAAAGGGAACAAACTCTGGTGCGATCCCACTTCACGTGGGGCAAAGGTCAAAATGGCGAAGAGAGAGGGGGAGAGGGAGAGAACGCTTGAAAGGAATTGGAAGAGAACCATATAATGATTATGATGTCATCTCTCCGTTCCTGCAAACACGCGCAGGGAACCCTGTCAGGACGGTGACAGGTGAGATGTGTTTACAGCGAAGGAGAGATATGTTTCGAGCAGCTTCCTTCCATCTTTCAAGCATTCGGACACGTAGTAATGAAATGGATGGAAGAGAGCACCCGAGTGATAATGTACTAGCAATATTCCTCCGGTAGTCCTCGATCCAACCGCTTCGGAGTGGAAGCCTCCTGAGGACTAATGCATAGATCCGCCCCCCCCCCCCCTTCCCTTCCCCCCTTAATGGCATTCGTGTGTTTCTCCCTCGAGCGATTCTCGCGTTCCCATCTCAAGGTCTCGGAGGTCCCCCCCCCCCCCCCCCTTCCCTTCCCCCCTTAATGGCATTCGTGTGTTTCTCCCTCGAGCGATTCTCGCGTTCCCATCTCAAGGTCTCGGTCTTCTTCCTCTCTAGTCTCGCTCCTGTCATTGCTCCGTAATCTTCTCTTCGGTGCAAGGTAATTTCTTTCATCGTTTCTGCATCCTCTAATATTTTCGATCCGTTCGTTTCTTCAAGTAAATACGTTGGGGGCACTACATAATGCGCCTTCGTGCCTGCGTTCTTCCACATCGGGAGTTCCATTTTAAGTGCTAGGCAAGTAGTGAAGGCCAATCGTTGCTCATCGAGAGAGGCCGAGGAGGTGAATATCTGCCGGTTAAAGTCATTGTCTTTGGGTCGCACCGAGAGAGAAGCGAGAGCGTAACGGCTCACTATGAGGAGTTTCAGTACGAGTAGATGGACGTTCGCTGTATCGGTGAGGATAATCGCACTTCGTATGAAGCATACCTTATTACACGCGCATACGAATGAAAAAATAAGATGTGGTGCACATAATTTACTTTAGAGATGAAGAACACTCCTGACCATATACAACCCGGCACTGTTTTCCCATATCAACGAATCCATGGCAACTGAACCAACCAAATCACAATCACGCCACGTTTTCTTTCTTGACTCATAGTATAGTGCCAGCACACATTTCTTAGTTTCTCCAAATCCTCCTTTACAAACACTATCCATTAAAAGCTTTTCCGATATGTCAATCCCTTGCAAAACGTCCACCTGCCATGTGGATTTGGAACTAGGTGGATATCCCCTAAAGCGTATCCACCTGTCTTCTACCTGTTGCAGTTATGTCAACCTGCTTAGATTTTCATTCAGGGGAACATCTACTTGGCTCAAGAGACACTTGAGCACTTCCACCTGGTGGAACACCCACCTGGTACAAAATTCACCTTCGCTCCACCTGGTCGTTCAGTAAGGTGGATATCTTGTAAGTGTTCCCTCATTCCCAGTAAAAAATTATGGTTGGCTTAAGGTCGGCCCATAGATGGGGAAGTTGGCGGAAGGTCGGGCAATAGTCGGGTTGGCCGCACATCGATGACCCATCCATAGGCCACCCATGGGGTATCTTCCAATAAAGGGTACCCACGTTCTGACATGCGACCATGCCATCAGCCGTTGATGTAATGCACAATGTTTTTCAGTTGACTTCGACACTTCCTGTCGAAGATCAATGATGCCTGACTGAAGTGGAAAACACTATAGATAGGATATCTAATATATATAGACGATCGTGACTGACTGACTGACGCTAATTCTAACCATGTCCTAGAAAGGTTAGAAATCTGAAACATGGTACGTATATACCTTTTGGAATGCAGAGTTCAGAAAAAATCCGACTTTGGAGGTACATACCATGGGGGTTCACATTTTGTGGGGAAACCCTTTTTTAAAATATATATTGTGACGTATGAGGATGGGATTCAAAAGATGGAATGGATGTCCTGGGTTCGATGGCATAGTGGTAGCACATCTGAGCGGCAATCGGGAAGTCCGGGATCAATTGCTGGCCATTCTTTGACTTTTTTTGCCTTCCATGTCCCGTTACTCATTCCCCCTCAATAATATTATTTTTGCTTGAGTAAAAGGGGGAGACATGGAAAGCTGAAACCTGCCATGGACATGTCTACCGAGACGATAATTTCATGAAAAGTGCAAGATTTTAGATCCATGCCCCGGGGGGATATTTTTGGGGCCGAAGTTTTCAAGTATTTTTTTTTGTCCTGGCGTATTGAGCTAGTGTGGAAAGATGAAACTTGATACATAACTACCTATTGGGATGCTACAGAAAACTTCAGACTTTGAAAGCAAATGCCCTAGGAGCATAAATTTCAAAGGGAGATGTTTTAAAATATTTTTTTTTCCATCAGTTAAACTGATGAGCATGCCAAGTTGAAACTTTGCATGAATGTGACTACTGAGATAAGGAGCTTAAATAAAAATGTTAAGTCTCGATACATCCAAGGGGGGAAATTTTTTAAACGGTGATGCTTTGAAAAAAGAATTGTGACGAATTGGACAGAAATGGAAAGGTGAAAATTGGCACACGTATAAGTGACGTGATATTATTGAGTTGAGGGAGTATTCAGCTTTCATGGTGAATCCCCTCCGGGCATAGCTTTTGGGTGCGTCGGCTTTTCCAAACATGATTTTTCACCAGCGAAAAGGGCAAACGTATAATATTGAAACTTTGTGGGCATGTAGTTCACTGAGGTTTGATCTCGGTAAAAATGGTACTTTTCGGTTATAACGCCCGAGGGGACATATTTTGCAAATTTTTCTGAATTTTCTGATCCAGCTAAACGGAGAGTGCTAGAAAGCTTAAACTTGGCAAAGAAGTACCTGATAAATGGCTGAGTAAAGAAACAATTATACTTTTATATATATATAGATGATCGTGAGTAGCTGACTGACATAAGTAGCTTTTCACATGCTGAGTTCAGGAAAAATTTCACTTTCGTGATGCACGCCATAGGGGCACACCTTTTCGGGGAACATACTTTCAAATAGTTCTCTTTGCTTCAATCAAAAAGAGACCCATGGAAAGCTGTAACATGGCAAGAACGTGACTGGTCAAGCACTCAGCTCAAATGTCAAATGTCAAATTCCCGAAATATTTTTGGGGGGGATATTTCTGGGGGCGTAACGTTTTTAAAGAATTTTTAATATCCTAGCGAATCGGGCAGAAATAGGAAAATAGCAGCTGGCGCACGCATAACGGTCGTGATGTTGATTTAAGGAAAAATTCAAGGAAAAAAAAAATTTTTGTCCGTTTCCTCAGAGCACAGCTTTTGGGCGCTTTACTAAATACATTTTTTTCCGCCAGGAAAAAGGGGAAACGTATAAGGTTGAAACTAGGTGGCATGGAGTTCCCTGAGTCCAAATTTCAAAAGAAAAAAAATTCGTTAAAACCCATCAGGGCACTCTTTTCAGTCCCATATTCCTGATTTTCTTTTATTCCACGAAGCAGAAACAGAACATGTAAACTTCCCTCAGAAGTACCTGTTTGATGGTTGAGTATAGGAAAATCATACTTTTGAAATGTCTCCTTATCATAGATTATAGGAAGGAAGTATTTAAAAATGTATTTTCCACCCTTACAAAAAGGGACACAAAAAAGAATTTCAAGCTAGGCACGCATAGAATCATAGAAGTAATGATTTTGATAAAAATCAAGACTTTCGACCCCACTCGTATGTCTCGCTTTTCAATGGGGACGTACTTTAAATAAATGTTTCCCATTTCGCAAAAAATGAATGAATGAATTACTATCCAAGGTAATGGAGCGCCGAAGGCGCGACCACAGCGAGTTTGTTTGCCCGGAATAATGCAAAAAATTATGTGAAAACATCTTCCTTTGAAATGTATGCCCCCAGGGCATTCCATTCCAAAGTCTGAATTTTTCTGCACGGAGCATCCCGGTAAGTAATTATGTACCAAGTTTCATCTTTCCACACTGGCTCAATACACCAGGACAAAAAAAAATTCTTGAAAACGTCGGCCCCCAAAAATAACTCCCCAGGGCATGGATCTAATTTTTTGCATTTTTCCTGAACTCATGGAAGGAAGAGAAGCGAAGAAAAAGGCATGGTATGGCCGGGAATTGAACGCTGGCCTCACGATTACCGGTAAGCAAGGAGTTCCAAGGTTTCGTCAATCGTTGCGCTGAACGGACAGTGAAGCTGATCCCTGACTGGGACAAAATCACCATCAAATATGACGAACAGAAACAATACCTTTTCCAAGTTCGTTTAGGAGCATTGAAAAGATTTGAAAACAGGCAAAAAGTTAACAACAGAAGTATGGAGAAACTAGGCAACAATAACAATTAGCACCTGTGAACCCCCAAGAAGGAGAATTCACTGACAAACCATGAGCGAAATCTGGTTGCAACGCCACGCTGCCAGGGCTATAATGGCGAAAACTAAATGGCCTTTGAGCGACCCTTAAATATGTTCCAATTGGGCTGATTTTTTGCACGAAAGCTTCTCTTTGGAAGTGTACAAAGATGAGGGGTTAAGACTATGAAAAATTTGACCAGATTTGAATGACCAACCATAGCCAATCATAACCCACTCGTAAGCCAACGATAACCTGCTGATGGTCCGTAGATGGTGTATGTAAGGGCGGCCATTGAGCTTTAGCTGCCCCAACCATAAATATTTGGCTTGGTTATAGGAGGGAGAGGGTTTTCCCTGTTTTCCCTTGCATAAAATCAATAATCTTCCCATGAGGGTGTCAGGGACCCCGTTTCTCTGGGGATCACAATTGGAATACTCTTCGAGTCCGCTATTTAAACTATGATATCATGCACTGCTTAAGTTCATTTCAATTTGTCATCAATTTCCTCATAAATATATTGCATCCTCACGGCTTACACCTGTTTCAACAGAGATCTGGAGGCAAGATGACCCTGATAATCAATTTTTATTGCTTGCTGACGTATTATTCTGCAAGAGAGGTGCCTCTGATAGTCCGTCCAGGTAAGGGTGACACCGGTCAATATAGAAATTTGGGTACACTCGTCCACATCCTGCATCCGTAGATTTCACCCATATTTTTTTCATGAGAATCTGGATGTGCAAATGTTTTTGGCTCTGGCCTGTTGCAGCCTGAAAGGAGAACATGGGGAAGACATGGATTACGGAATTTCTGGTTGGTGTCGCTGCAATCCTTTCGATGTCTATACCACTGGCAGAAGCCGTCTGCCGCGGAACGCTGAAGGTGGGCTCCAGAGGCTCCTGCGTCGAAGAAGTGCAACGAGCCGTTGGAGCCGATGCCGATGGCATTTTTGGTCCAAAGACGAAGGCAGCAGTCATGGAATTCCAAAGTCTTCGTGGCCTAGTTGTCGACGGTATCGTTGGACGTAACACTTGGGCCGCGATCCATGGCACGTACGGATCGTCGAACGACGGGTTTTCCAACGATTGCGGCTGTTCTTACGAATATGCTACTGGAGTCAGCGGCGGACCGACTCAAGGAGCAATAAACTTGGCAAACTACCTGCATCAACACTACGGCAGTCGTCAGGAAATCTACAGCCCTCGCCGCATAGGAGGAAGCGGGAGATGGTCGTTGCACGCGGAGGGGAGGGCAGTGGACCACTACGCGAGCGGGAAGGCTGGATGGGATATCTTCAACCATATGACGAGTATCGCCTGCCAGAACGGCATCCAAGAGGTCATTTACGGCAACAAGATTTGGACGATCAGCGGCGAGAGTCAGTACACGAAAGGTGGACACGATGATCACGTCCACATCGGGCTCAACAGATGCGGTGCTCTCAATTTCAATCTGTAAACCGTTCAAATGGAATCCGTCTTTCGTGACGGTCCCTTCCACATTTTTATGGAGGGCAAATAATATGCACAGATTGGAAGTGTGCACATTGCATGACTAATTATGATCATCTTTCGAGCGTTTTACATCTGTAAGTCTTGCACTACTTTCTGCTTCAGAGTTTCTGGACTATTTGCATTTTATTCAACATTTCGATCAAACGCTTCTCCAGCTCATCTTGCTTCGTATTATTCCGATATTGATTGATTTGTGCTTGCATGGGTTATCATCGATCATTTACTGTTCCATCATCTATCGACTGCTTGCAATATCAAAACGAATAAAACACGAGAAACTAGCAGTTAATGGTTACAGCAAGTTTGCGTTCGGTTGGGGTTCGCGGAACACCTTGGAATCAGACACTAGCAACATCTGCTGATTGTGCCTATAGTGGCACGATCCATTTCAACCTGTGAACCCATAACATTCAAGACAACGTGATGCATTAAGAAACGGATTCTTTATTGACGCATATTATCATTTCGGCTTTGCCTTTCTTATTGAAACTCCGAGGAGTGCATCTACTCGATTTCACAGGGTAGAGAACTTGGTTCCTTTAATGATCCGGATTAACTTAATGGAATCCGGATTTCGCAGAGGGCTTGCTTCGTGAATCGGCTGGAGTTACAGTATATGTCATTCCAGCACGGAAGCCATTCTTTATCTTCCGCAAGTGGCGTCAATTTCGATCGAAAGATGTAGTCCCTATCCGTATAGTAATCAGCGCGTATCGGATTGATTACCATCTCGAGGCATCGTTCTCTCTCACCGAAAAAGTAAGAGAAATCTGGCTGGTTCACACACCAATATGGCGAAGAATTCCAGATGACTCTGCCTACATGCAAAAGACAGCAAGAAAATGCATGATGGATCGGGACGGACATAGTATGCGCCTTCGTTAAGTGAAAAGGAACCGACCTTCTACCCAGGTGAACGCACCATCCTCGTCTCTATCGTCGGCCCCGAGCCACGTATCCTCGGATCCCATATGAAGAACGATTCGATCGTGCCAGGCTCGACCTCGGTCGTCCGCGACCAGGTGACCGCGGCCGTCGGCCTCACAGGCACTGGATGCAGCAGGGAACGTCCAGGACCCGTTCAGCTTTCTCAAGAAACGAATCTCGTCGTTTGTTGCCATGGCGAACACGTAGCCGTCGGGGATGAGGGCACCTGGTCGGATCGAAAGAGAAGCCCTGCAAAGTTATCACCCTTTCCGATACAATTTTGTAGAGGTGTGAGGTTCTCACTGTCGTAGAAGAAATTCCAGGACGGGCCAGGGGCGTTGATGTCATCACCGAAATACGGACCACAGAGCCTACAAGTTGCATTTCTAGTTTTCTCTCCCGTTTCCCGAGAATTCCTTTGGCATTCGGAATCCCTTCATGATCCAAAAAAAAAAACTTCACAGAAGATGAAAATAATCAAATTAAAAGATTCTGAATCTCTCGAATGTTTCTCGAGCATTGGTCAACGGGTGGGGGAGGGTCAGAGGCTAGGATCATCCTAATGCTCATGGCGTTCCCCTCCTCCCGGTCATCATTGAACTCTTTCAATATTGAGCCTACCCGAAAACCCTAAGTACGCTACGCCACTGACCTCAGGAATGAATTGGGACAAGTGGAACTTTCGTCAGATTCTTCCAGGTGCGGACAGAGACTGCTTGCATTCACGTTGGGGCTTTTATAACTACTTGGAGCATTGGAGATAAAAGGGGAAGGTGACGAGATGACATTCCACAGCGCCATCTCGATCCACCGGATGAACCTAATGGGGGTGAACGAAAAAGTCAGATTTCCATGGAAATTGGAACTGCATCACGACTTCGAGGGAGTGAGATTTTAGGAAATTTATTAAATGCCGGTCTCACCGACTGACTCTGGTGAAGACGCCGAATTGTCCTGGGAGCCTCATGGAGCACATTTGCCTGTTGCTGAAGTAGTGGCTCACGATCCCGAACACGGTCCAACTGTTGCCGTCAGAGACGGGGGAAAGGACCACCAAGGGACTTCCAGAATCCCCAGGACACACGGTTTGATAATCTGAGAAGGAAATTCTTTATTACGAATAGGCTGCATCCGTAGAAAAATGAAGCATTCATGACTTTTTCCCGACTTGTGATGCACGATTGCTGAGCGGTGACGTGATGAAAAGTTCCACTCAATCGCTTATTTTTTCTCAAATGTTTTCGTCCTAAGCTTGAAATGGTAAGTCCTATTAAACATAATCTTGTGAAGGTATTCGAATGCAAACATACACAAGAGCGGCATCGCTATATTGACGTACAGAGGATGTGAACTCAGGATGTGAAATCTGAAATACCTTCGTGTTTTAATGAATCAGATGAATGTAATGCGACATTTGAAAGATGGCTCGTGATGCTTTCAGAGCTCATACCTTCAACAGGAGTATCCTTATCATGACCAGCACAGAACATGTTTGAATTGAGGGTGTCCGTGAGTTTGGAGTCCCCCGTTAAACGGGTAACGTCCTGACGACATTCGAGATTGGACATAACCGGGAGCTGCACCTCCGTCAGGACGGCCGTGAAGAGATCGGAGGCGTTTAAGCCCCATCCGGCAACCTGCAAAGTAAAAACAGATGAAGAAGCGCATGCAACGAGAGCGTTGCAGGCAGCACCTCCTGAGCAGGCAATGAAAGCTCTGTGCCTCACCCATCCTTTCATTCTATCCTCGGTAGGGAATTGTGAGAGATGGTCTTGGGACGGGAGGCATACCAACTGAACTCGCGAGGTCAACACGGAAGGTTTGCCCAATTTCAACAGGGCAATGTCAGCGTCAAAGTTCTGCCAGTTGAATTCCTCGTGCACAATGATATGAGACACCTGCAAAGAGATCGAATCGATTTCCATCAGAATCGGTTTGAAGGATCCACGAGAATGTATTCCTACACGGAACCTGTTTGATCTGCACGAATTCGTCGTCCTTGGAAATATCCCGATAGTGTTTCCCGAGGTGGACTTTGAACTCTTTTGGTTGCCGAACGGTGAGGGAGTAAGGAACAGTGACACAATGAGCTGCAGTCAAGACCCATTGCTCCCGAATGAGAGCCCCTCCACATAGGAGGTCATCCTTCTTCGCATCATAAACGGCAGCTTGCCACGGCCATTCTCCTATGTCCGATGGCTCTCCACCCGCCAACAACGGCTGCTGATGCACCTTCCTCCCACAGACTAGACAGGAGACAGTTGTTGCATTCGGAAATGCGATCAGTCAGATGTGGAAATTGTATATAATGTGTGGCAAAAAAGTCACAAACTTTGCACGCTTGCAGACGTAATACCATATGAGTTATCGAAGGGAAATATAATGGGTTTCACGCGCAATATTTGCAGGTAATTTCTGAAACATTTCAATGAAATCGGTTGTTAACTTCCTGAGTAACCATTTTTCTCCCGCGCGATGTTAAAAAGGGCGAGTCTGTAAATATGTGCAACTGACCTCAATAAAATAAATGTTTGATGGGGTCTCCGGCGATCACCTGCGGAGGCAGCTCTTAAGGCAAACGCACTGACACACTAGCACATTTGACAATTCGTACGGTAAGAGCTCTTACTCATGTTCAGAGCAAGGAATTTCATCGAAATATTAATATAACCATCTACACATATTGGACATAACACTCTGAACATTTCAAGACGATACTTAATATGATATCCCGTCTGCAGAATCTTGACTTCTTTTGGGCCACAAGGTTTATGGAGACTGACTCGGTTCGCAGAAAGGCGTGTGAAGTGGTTTCCACTGTCCTCTCTTGGTGCAAGTCCGGAACCTCGGTCCCTTCAGATCATAATATTGCTTGCACGAGTACATAACAACGCTTCCAATGACATATTTGCCATCCTTGACGCATTCCGTTTTGTTCCTCACTCCGATCACACGATATGGGCTGCCACAAGACACTATTCTAAAGGATCCATGCTTTGCGTCCAGAAGTCGTCCACATCGAATCTCGTCGCCTCCTATGGGATTAAATGAACTGTTCCATGTAAAATTTCCTTCACAGTTATGGGAAGCAATACAATCTCCACTAGTGTTTTCTTGAAATACCCGTAGAAATGGTATGGTCTTGATCTTGCCTTTGAAAATCAATATCAGGTGCAATCAATCGAAGCCGTCATTTCTTCATTTATTATCTACATATTCGAGACAGAATCATGGAATTTAGGAATTAATCAAGCTAATATTGCCTATAAGATCCCCTGCCTGTGGCTGTATGTTTTCATCAATCTGGAGCCTCAGATCTATTAAACGATATTCTAGTAGCTGCGAACTCCAGCCATCTCCACCTTATCCGGACAATGGGACGGGACTACCACAGTAATACCAGGTATTGGCTGGATTGACATTGGGTACGTTGGCTACATCTTGGGCAATATTGACAATATAGGCTAAATATTGGCTCCTTCAATATTGCTATTCCATCATCAACTCATTAGACCGACGCGATGATCCAAAAATTTGTCCGACGTACTTAGAAGTTTTAGGAAATGTTGAAGTACATCTTCAGGCCAGTAGATGGAGATATAGATCTCGCTTTCCCACAGTACACAAAAGTACCCGTCCCTCTTTCCCTGTAATAGTCCCTCACAGAAGTGTTTCGCACCTCGCCATATGTCTCCCAAGTCTCATTATATAGGGAATATGAAACTATTGAATTCCTGGGATCCATTAAACTTCCTCGAATGAGATAATACATGAAGAAATGGAGGTTTTGATTGATTCCTTTTATGAGATATGACAAAGTATATGGTGAGGTACTAGGTATAGCTGTGAAGGACGATTCTAGGGAAAGACGGAATGGTACTTTTTGTTCTGCGCGAAAAGGCAATAGCCATTCTGCCATCTGGTGGCATAGAGGAGAAGTTCATTTCCCTGAAACTTTCAAGTGCAACTTAGGCAAATTGGATCGTCACATCCGTTCGATATAGGATCGATGATGACAGGGCAATATTGGGGAGACATTGCTTCGCCAATATTGGCAACATTCACTAAGCTATATTGCCTATAGTCGATATTAGATATATTGGCCAAGGTGAAGCCAACGTACTCAATGGTGGACTTTTGGCCAAGATATGGTGCTACTGTTGGGGAGCCACAAAGTAAGAAAAACCCTTACTGGCACTCTGTCCTCCGCTGTTGGTGAGCTGCATCGCGGCAAGCCAGTCCATTGCTATGGATGTGCCGGTATCTTTCACCATTGGTGCGCCATTAGTAGCAAGCCAACCTGGTGCCTTAATTGGACCAATGTTTTTCGCCTATGAAGTATCGAATAATGGCGAGCCAAACTAGAGCCATGAATGGGCGATGCATGACTGCCAATGCCTATGATCTGCCGACGATGCCCTTCCAAATGCCATTATTGGGTCATGCTTCTTGTTAATCTTGGCTAGGGTTCTGTTTTTGTCCATTTTGGAATGGATCCAAATACTCATTTCACATGCATTTCTTTGCTTGCGTCTTGCTGGGCTTGTATAAGAAAGTCATCACTTAAAAGTTCATGAATAGTGGCGAAGAGAAACAAGATCTTCATCGACTGCTATGACCAGGTTTCACTTCGTGGGACCGTGTTCCCAAGTAACCCCAAACAATATGTCATTTATTATTGTTGAAATCCACAGGGTGTCCCATAACTCTCTCTACCGTTTCAAAAATCGACATCCTCCAGCCATCGAAGTGGCTTAAAAAAGTAACATTATTGACCTTTTGCGTTATGATTATGATGTTTCAGTGTAGGTTTTCTTCCAACTGTCTGGCTTACGGATACATGTTTGACGAACGCGGAGAGATGGTTCGTTACAGGGTTACCAGCATCTTGAGAAGACACGAGAGACTTCACCAGAGTGACGAGAGAGAGAGAGGGAGAGAGGGGGGGAGAGAGAGAGGGGGAGAGAGAGGGGGAGAGAGTACTAGGTTTCGTACACTTCTTACATATCCCCATACCTACTAACCAGCATCCGCCCTCTCTCATAAACATGTACCGAAATGAGGTTATCCACTAGAATATAGTGATAGGCAAGGTAGGTAAGTAAAGCCTAGTTAATAGGTAAAGTAGCAAATGGATAATTAAGGAATCACCTATTCCCATATTAATATGTTCAAAACGTAATTTCCTTACTTTTAAAATTCTGAGTTTTTTTCTCGCGTCACACGACTACTTTTTTCTGGATGTTACTACATTTGTGGGTCGTATAAGTATGGAAAGAGAACTTGATGGATGGCGATATATAAAAGGTGGAGAGCCACTGAATTAGATAAACTTTTCCCAACCATTCTTTACGGGCCCAACAAGTGCTAGGCAAGTAAAGGTAAAACGAACACCTGAGTCTCGAACAAGTCCAATAAAAGAGAGAGACGGGGGATATTTAACCTGGTACAGGAACATTTTCGATCCTTCCGAGGAGTGGAGTTTGAGCCTTGGGGGATTCCTGGAACCAGACCACAGACCACCACCACAGACCACAGACCACAATAACCAGAGAGCAGAGCAAGACAATCACCTGTTTTGAGACATTAACAGCATTTCACTTTCCACTTACCACACTTAGCCACGTTCTTGGAGTTTCATGCAATAAAGAAAATTTTACGTTGTGGAAATCCTCTTCCGTTGCAACTGAAATGATTTTAATGGCATGGAAGGAAAGTGAATTCGCATTCTGTCCCCTTTACTTGACTGAATCATCGAATATCATGCAACCTTATTTATATTTTAATCCCAAGTAAGCTATGCACATACGTTGGAATTTCTGAAAAGATGGAGATGCGAACCGAAGTTCGTCTTTCCTATCGAGAAAGCTAAAAAGGAGATGAGAGACGTACCTGATGGATTTTCATGGCTCTGGTGGATGAGACGGAGGCCGTCTGGAGGCCATCCGTAGAACGTCCACTCTGGATTCGAAGGGGTTGGATATGCAGGGTGGTGCAAAAGTCCTGTCTAATAGCAATTTTTTTTCCTTTATTCAAATGTCCAAATTGATTGTCTTGGATTGTATCGCATATCGTGCGACAATCACAAAAGGAATTCTCACGCGTGTGCGTGGGCCGGCGCCGGATCCAAATTTGCGAAATAAGTTTAAGGCAACCTGTTTGAACATTTGATTCAGAGAAATAGATTCCTATGGGACAGCACTTTTGCACCACCCTGAGAATTATCTGGAATGAAGTCATTCTTAGTCGCTCGTCCACCAGGCCTTCATAAAATGGCTTCCTGTGATAACGTTAAATTTCCTAGGACTGCGCGGAAGATGGCAACGTGCGTCCCTGTCTCTGTCCTCACTTTCATTGACTCATTTTACTCACTTTTTTCGCTCTTATATTTTTTTGGTCCTCCCTTGTATCACTATGGTACACTTTTTTGTTGCTTTCAACATTTTGGCAACATGATCGAACATAGTCCAACGCATCGAATAGCAAAAAAGCTTAAACGAGCGATCGGACGCTATAACTTTGCAGATACATGAGCTTTGAGCACGCGTGATGAGGGTCTACCTTCACTCCTCACCTGACATCCATCACACCCCAACGCTTTCCTCCAGGTTCGATGGACCCACCTCCGAGGTGATGTCGGAGCAAAGTGGTGACTTGACATGCCGGGAGACGGCCGACACTTGATCCGCGGAGCCAAATGTGAGGCGGGAGTCTCCCGATACATCATGACAAGTTTTAAATATATGTAGTCGATAAGAAGCGAACAGATGGGTGCAAAGGGTTAAGAAGATCCTGTGCTGGAGATTATCACATGAACAAGTAATGTGCAAGACTGAAAATTCGTAAAATCGGGGCTTCCAAATAGAACCTTTAAGCATGATGGGATTATGATACACACACTGGACACGACACATGTATTCATTCCAAATCGCACAACTCAACTTGGGAGTTGCACTGTCCTTTCTGGTAGAGTCAAGCTTAGCTTCGTGATTTTCGTTAGTAGCAGTCGTTTGCATTTCTTCATGGAGGTCACGTAATATGCCCAGATTAATTTTGTGCAAAATATGTGCGTAATTATGATTACACGTATAATATTCAACATATGTAAGTGTTGCACTAATATATGTTTCAGTGCTCGTTGGTGAAACAGACTTGCCGCTGTCAGTTTGCATTTTATTCCATTTTGAGATCAAATGCATTTCTGCCTCATTGTCTTCCATTTTCTCGAATATTGATTGCCTTTTGCTTGTTATGGTTATTTATTGCTTTACTATCCAGAAAGCTACCGTCTGCTTGCGATGTCAAAAAGAATAAAACGTCAATCAGCGAATCAGTCAAATAATAAATTTATTTACCTTAATTCTCTGTCAATGCTCTTTGTTATAATAGTGAAACACAGGGGGGAAAGTGACAAAGACAAAAACAGACGGTGGTCCAGTTCTAGAAGAGTGCGAAGGTCGATCTCATATGAAAGAGGGAAGAAATTAAACTCCTTCTGAACTTTTCGATCTTTTTAGAACTGCGGTGATATTCCGTGTTTACAGTCTATAGAGAGATTGATGCCACAAAACTGTTGAATGGGATTTTTCGTCGAGACGGAGACGATGAAATAGGTTTTTCTGGCATCATGGCACATTTCCGGGATGAGATTTCAAACCGGAGTACCTCAGTTCCGAAGCAACCGGAGTCCGAAGGTTAAAAAAAAATGCGATCCCAACCGCTAGCTGGGCCGAGCGACAAATGTGTGTTCGTGTGACAGCATTACAGGCAAAATGATTTGAGAGGAAAACGTGCAATTTCAATAGGAATCTTCCTCATAATCCAAGGGATTTTGTCTTTGCGATATTACATTTAGAAAAGGTCCTCACGAAAGGGAGGGGAGGCAACTTTCATGGAAAATCAGAGATTCGCTCTCGTCTCGTCATCTTTCTTATACGAGGAGACGAGAGTTGCCAAAGGGAACGCTGGTATCGTTAACTGTAGTGCCTCCCGTCTGCTGCCGGGAATCCTGGCATTTCAAGCCTCCATGATGAAGTACGAGTCGATTTGTCAGTCCATCGCCACTTTCGCCAGACGTCCATAACCGCAGTTTCCTCGGGGGGGTCCATCTCTCAGATTCCAGAATTTCAGAATTGCAGAATGACGTGCTCTTTCGTCGCTGCTCACATCACCTTCAGTCCTTTGAAAGCGTTCACGAACGACGCAAGGAAGCCGATGAGCGCAAGAGTTCTTCAAAGCATTCAATTTTGGTGGATGGCAAAAATTAAAAGTATGATCTATTGGAGAAGTGTGCTTGCAGCAGAAAAAAAAGTGATTTGCAAATCGTGACTGTGCTGTTTGCTGCAGGTTCCGTCTTTCTCTATTCGTCTGAGTTGATGCACGAAGCTAGCCGTTGATATTTCTCAGACTTAGGACTCCCTCAGATTTGATTGGTTCATTTCCCTTGGTTGCGGTCTCTCGTCTGTGCACCGACACCAAGGTGTGTCGAGCATTGCAGGGGGAAAAACTCTCGCTAGGACTGGAAGGTGCGCTCTGCGTAGTATGCTGCTTTCCACCTACAACCCTATATATAATATGGACTTTTTTTTTGCTTAATGAACACCATGCTCGGTTGATGTGATGAGGTGCCACGCGGAATCGTAAGTGAATTGAGCCTTGACAGATGACATACTTGCGCTCAGTGTTGGATTGCCGTTTCGACTCTAGGATTTTACTAAATTATTTTCTTCTCGTTTATAGACACCAAGTTCCATCCACACGATCGGTTGCCAAGGGTAAGCACAAATTAAGTGAGACCTGTAGGCATTATACATATGGCAGTCTCGAAGTAATACACGAACGCTCTCGAGGCCGTTCAACCCGTTTTCGAAAGAGGTTTTTGTACATCCTATGTACACGGATGAGCAGCTTTTGGGCGCTCATTTATAGTTGTTAGGGAAATACGTTTCCTTGATTCGATCCAGGACTTTCGTTGTGACACTTCTGCGCATCAGTATTTTGGAGATTAGAGGGTAACACTCGAAATTCCATTCCTTAAAGCGATGTTTTCTACTCAATTTTTTCATTTCAACGCGCTATTTTTATGGAGAACGGGAATTTAATACGAATCGAGGAGTATATCCGACATTGCTCATGTCTTTCTACTCACTTTGCCCTTAGTATTTTCCCGGATTCTGTTTCCCTTGAGCAAACCTGTTGTTGCAGCAGCGTACCAGAAGGCATCGTGTGAAGGAATAATTAGTTGGGTTCGTATAAAAAAATTAATTTAGTTTAAGTTTTCTTCTTTTTTCTGAAAGTCGAAAGAGCTTTCCTGGCTTCCCCGGTGTCTATGGAAGATTGGCTCTAGGACACAAGGAGCAAACAAGGAACGTATTTCGTCAATGGACAGATGCGCATCTCAATTCGTTTTAGATCCATGTTATACTTGAAAAGAACGTATGGGAGTGCAAAACTTTAGCAACTCGTTTAGAAGCATTAATTTTTCTCTGTAAGCATCCTTAAATATCCTGAAAAGGCGCAATGAGAGTAGTTGATCGAATCATGATCGAGTCGATCGAATCATCGAAACGACGTGGAATACTACGAGGAGGAGATAGCGTGAAATGCAATATTCATGCCGTCAAAACGGAGAAATCATTTGAACGGTGCTGAAACTCCATGCATGTCATGCGCGGAAAATGTACCTTTTATTATGACTCCACTTTGAATGAGTCACTTTTCATTCCGACAGACTAGGCACGTTAACCCTTTAACTGCTGGGTATTTTTGCATCATTCTGTTCCCCTATGCTGAGTTTTTTTGGGGTAAATTGCAAAAATCACAAAATGATGAATATCGAAAGAAAGTGTTTGCAAACGCACCTCTTACCTTGAAAAGTGCATGCTAAAACCGTTCATAGTGAATGCTAAAACCGTCGCTGACAGAGGGGCCTTCCATTTTTTTTTTTAACACGGGATTTTCGGGATATCTCGGGCGTAGCGTGATGGCTCATTAACATGAGACCGGGATAACCCGGGCGTAGCAGTTTAAGGGTTAAGCTTTCAGGAAACAATATTGTCGTGTTTCCAATGTGAAACGAAAAATTACGAGCATTGTTTTTTTCCGCATCCGGTATCGGGATGGAATCGAGAGGGGATGCAGCAACGCTTCGTTTCCGACCCAACCCCCTTCCCTCCCCTTTTTGTATTGCGCGCAAGCACCCTTCTGTCAGGAGAGGACACAAATCAGCTGCATGTAGACGTAGTATGTACAAACATGGTTCGGGCATCCGTGTCGGAGAGGGCCTTGGCCCTATCCGACGCATTCATTCCTTCATGCGTTGTCACTCGAGAGTGGCAGTGAGTTCATTGATGGGGTTTTCGACCCAGGATCCTGGAGCAGCTTTCTTCCTATTCCTTTAGACGACGACTTCCTGCTGCATAAACGGTACTTTTTCTTTGTCTTCATTGTCCCTTGGAAGGGTCATCTGAAAGGATTCAAAGTTGCCAGAATTGGTTTGCATATTCACGTCGAATGCACTTTGTTCACTAAATATATCCTCCGGATCCACTGAACTATGAGGGGAACTATCCCCTATTAGCTGTGAGGGCAATATGCAGGGTGCCCTTAGAGCGACTACCTATGGGCGACATCTTATAGACTCGGAGGCAGCCATTTTTTAAAACTTTTGTAGGCTGACAACGTACTGACTTCAGAATAGCGTCAGATCTTTTCTCCTTCCACATTATATAATTTCTCCGATCGGCCGATATATAATTTCTCACATCTGGTGCTTTATGATTCATTTGAATGGAGAAGATAATTCAGAAAACGATGTGAGGAAAATTTTTCCGTTCGACCTTATTGCAACAACTTCTTGAAGCAATTACGTTATTCATTGAATAATAGAACGTTTTGGTAATCAGAAATTCATTGGATAAGTTGTCTCAATGTGTCGACCGCCGACTTCCAGACATTTCTAAGCCCTGGCAATTGCATTGTCGGCAAAATCCATGAGAATTCTATCACTTTTCTGGCACATTCCACGAGAGATATTCTCTTTCACGTTGTTCACGTCTGTGGGCTTGTCCTCATAAACAATACCTCTTTAGTAGCCCCAGAGAAAAGAAATTCAGAATGGGTCAAAATCCAGAGTTCGTGGAGGCCATTTGCTCTGGCTGACAATTCGGAATGCTGCATTCCGTGTCTGAACTTGTAAATGAAACAAGGGTTTGGTAAATAAACTCTGTCACATTAGAATGTAGAAGAAAAGATGCGACACCATTCCGAGGTCTAATGATTAACAACTTACAAAAATAAAAAAGTTGGTTCCCTCAGATATAGTATGGAAAATGGAAAATGTTGCCCATAGGTGCCCATACTTAATGGACACCCTATATTTTGATCACCAGCGGGATAGTGCGTATTCGGAAGCAAGATGGAGAGAAGACTCCGTAAAAGGCGATGATGAGTCATCAGTATATAGGCCTACTCAAGGTCTTTGCTCCCAAGCAGAGAGGAGGTATATTTTCTCAAGTATCTCCTTCTTGGACTTTGATTCCTGAATATAATCAGTTCAAGATCAAGCCATGTATTTGAAAACCTATATAGGTTCATTGCGGAAAATTATTTTAGAGCCGATTGTTAAAACTCATTAAGGTCATAACGGCATCGATATGAGTTGGAGAATGTTCCATTATTTCATGAACTTTTTGTTATGTGATTACTCTATCTTAAGTAGATGAAATTGCATCGAATGCATTCTGACTGGGGATTATGTAAGGCGAAAGGAGAAAATCGTATCATATTACCATCCAAGGCCTTGAGGCCTCTTACTAAACTAAATCTTTCTTTCAATTCTCCTGAATATTATACATCCAATTTCCAAAAATTTCGAATGTAAAGACCATAATTCCCGAAGTGAATGGCCACATGAGTCACTCCGTGCGACGATTTTAGTATTTCAGTGTCATGACCTGAGTGGGTCAAAATAAATTTTATTTCATGCTCACACAATGTCCAAATCTCGCTGGCAATGTGGATTCCGCGAAATTAAAGACCAATACGGCGTTCCCAAGATGAGCAGCTTTCGTTAAATCCACCAGTTGAATTCGATGGCTGATGAAGAAATTGATGAGGATGGTTGATGGGGCGGAGCGATGATGATAATGCAATTGGGGAGTCATGGATGGCTCTTGATTTTTAACTGGAGGACATAGAGACCAAGAAGTATTCCCTCAGTACTCGCAACAACACAGCTCTGAAATCGCGAAATGCTGGGGCGCGAAACGCAGAAAGTTGGGAACAACATTCTAATTTTAGAGCTATTGTCAGGGTTTATGGCGGATCGATTCGGGTTCTATCGAGACGGCAGTCTGTGCCTCCTTTCCGTAAGGAAGTTGAATGGTTTTTCGAAAGTCAGCAAAAATCACTCTCCTGAAACGATGGGAGTCACTGAGAGAAGGCAATTTCATCAGGCCATCGGCAAGGAGCATGACGGACCCGTGCTGCTTTGTAGTTCGACCTTGAGTGCAGTTGGAATGAATTGGCAGGATGTCTGTTTATTATGGATAGATGCGTAAACGTAGTCGTCGTAAATGTAATGTCAACTTCGATCTCTGCGTGCAGTTCATCAATGACAAGAAAAAAGTCTGCATGTCGAGTCCCCTGAAAAGAACTGTCGCAGACTGAATATTTTCTCTGGTGCCTATCTGACTTTCTTTTTGAAATTCATTCTCAAAATATTAATTGGCTTGGTTCATCCCCAACTGAGATGCGTTATGGATGTCTGTCCTTGCTCCGATACGAAACCTTGCTTAGTAATCACCACTTCTGGACTCTCTCAGAAGACTCTTATTGGTGAACTTTGTAAAATTATTGAACGGGTGGAAGGAGCTGCCCGGCGCATCAGATGATCTTCATACGATTCTGCCACTCTATCTCCTGCAGCTCATTAAAAGCCGTGGCATTCTCAGACGAGAGGAGAGAGAGCCTGCCTAGCAACGCAGGGTGGATTAAGAAGGTTTAGGAAGGGGTTTCATCCAAGCGGGAATGTCCTTCGAATGTTTAGGAGCTCGATTGCGACTGAGGTGACGCAGAAGACATTGCGTCGTGCTGTCGTTTGTCAATGTCATTCTCGGAGTGTTGCTTTTGGATTGTCGCCATCGCAATCGTTCGATTCACTCATGCCTCTTAGTCACAATGTTACACAAGTTTTGATGTTTTACTGTTATATTCATTTGCTTGACGCTAAGGGCCCACCCTGACAACATGCTTTAAACCAAAATGCCAATGAACCTAACCGAGAATCACGAAGAGGACGGGACCATTACTTTGAGCATTTCACTTGATCTAGTTCATGAAAAACTGGGGCAAAGCATCATCGAGCGATATCTAACTGTTTCGGGTAGTCGTGCGATGCGATGCGAAGAACGCATGGCGAGTCGACGTGACTCAGACGTGGCTAACAAAGGTTCATCGCGTTAGCATTCAACCTCTGTGATACTGATCCAGCTTCACCTTCGGTAGAGAAAATATGAGTACGGTTTATTGTTGGATTTCCACTTCTCCCGAAATTATATCAAATCACGTCTAACGAGGTGGGGTCAGACGAGTGTCATTTGTCATTCACGCATCCTGGACCTACAATTTTTGGATATGACCTCGAGGTAAATCTAAATTTTGGTTGTAAACGAGGTAGAAGAAATTACAGGTTGGGGAAACGAGGGCAGAGGGAGGTCGCCCGACGATTCCGTAAGAGGAGAAAGAATCGCGTTGCGATATGGATTTTCGCTGCGTGATCCTTGTCCATCGTGGATGGAGCCCCACATCGTCTATTCATTACCGATTTGACGATCCACCTCATGTTTTTCTATAAATGACCTACCCACCGTACTCTTGGTCATCTTTCCATTGCAGGGCTTTTTGACATTCAAATATGGGAATATCTAGAATTTCCAACTCGGGCAGGCAAGAGGCGTACGAGGAAAAATATTATTCGCGGAAACTCCAATTCAGCACAGTCCAAAAAAATATAGGCTTAGGATGACCAAAGTTAATCGGAAAGGACGGGGTGAGGGACAGGAAAAATTCAAAATTGGTACCTACGACCAAAATGCCCTCAAAGCAGCATTGGAAAAAATGCTTGAAAAATGACAATCACAGAAGTATCAATGAAATATGGGATTCCTCGAACCACTCTCAATGATGGGCTTCTAACAACCCAGAAATCTGCTTCCTCCCATTCAAACGGAATCGCAATCCGGAGGCATAAAGTCGATTGTGACGATCGTGACAGCTGATAGCACTGAAGATGTACGGAGATTGCGTTTCAGGATGTGGCAAACGAGGACATAGAATATCTATATTATTTGAGCTTCACATGTGTGTCCTTCAAATTGGCCTCACCAGAAAGTCTCAGATCAGGAAATAATCAGGAATTCGTAATTTTTGTTCCCGCTACGAGTGCGATCTATGATATATGCAGGAAGAACCGTTTTGTTTTACATGTTTCTTCGATACGATTACGAAGTACAATTCAAAGAACCAAAGATCCAGTCACAGGAGAAAACGGTACCTTGCATAGTGCAAAATCACATTGCAATAATTTCAATATTGGAATTGCAGGAAAGGAATGCATCCTGATGGTCAGATTAAGAAGGAAAAATAAGCGTTTCTTTGTGGTTTATCTTAGGATGAAAAGCTGCAGCTTTTCCTTTTCCTTGATCTTGAAGTGAAGGCCGTGAATTATCAGTTGTGGGGCGACTTTGGAATGGCTTAACGCATTAGAATTCCTGCCAGCTCCATCGAAAGCTTCACCTTGGCAGACAGATGCAAACACTAGAAAAAAAAGTTTATTCCTAAGCACCGAAAAGCGAATCGAAGAATGCACGTGAACGCGTTTCTGAATGTGTGATGCAAGTGAAGTATGTGAGGCATTCTTTCATGTGCCTCAGGTGCTCCTGGAAGCCAGAAAGTTTTTACTGAGCAGAAAGGCTAACTTTTGGGGGAATGGATTACGTGTCTGATTTCAATTTCAAAGACAGAGCAGCGGCTAAAGTCACACTTCCGTTCACCCATGCATTCACCGTTTTTCCCAATTGCTGGAGCCCTATTTCATATTGGACATTTTTCAAAACTTAACGTACGATCCGCAAAACTCTGCGCTCTTTTCTCACATCCATGCATCCGACATTCAAAAGTGCGTCCCTTTATCAAAATCAAATTACGCTCTTCAATATTCTAACGTACGAGGTAAGGAATGCCTATAGACAGTCAAGAAGAGACAGTGAAAATAATTCTTCAGAAGATTCCCCTAATCTCAATATGCATTCCGGTTGCAATATCCCTTTAGGAGGCCGGAATAGAAGCAGAAAGAGTCCCTTCAGCCGGTTTCTCTTATTTGTTAAACTCAAATTAACGTCATGCGATAAACTGCATAGTTCGGGACCTTTAGTATTCCTTCTTGTCATAGATTTCTCGCTTATGTATCATACAGAAAGAGAATAAGAATAGGATAATGTGTGACTGAGGGGAAAACTCCAACTCTCCTGAACCATAAATATATAATATACACGTGTATGTCACTGCTTCTTGTATGGAAATGAAAGGAAATCCACTATAGTTCATTCACTGTTGAAAAACGCACTAGCTGCCAAACAAAAGATTTGATGGATGAGACCGGAGAATTTTCCGACACAGAAGGTATGGGGATTTTTACCAGGTGCTAATTGGGACCTCATCAAATACGGCAAAGGAGGTGGCCGGGGTTGTCGGTGAGTCCAAGTTCGTTCAAATTCAGGTGACAAGTCAGTGTTTTAGAAATTAAATACGAGCCTCCCTGGACGTCTGAAGTAAAAAGAAATCACAAGACTTGAACATATGACAACCCTGTCCTTCCACGAATGTCTCTTTTCCCCCCTGCCGTAAACTAGCACTCAAGCATCCCAGGTGGGTTTATGAGAATATAATGGCTTTTCCCCTCTTTTGACCTGTCATCCTGGAGCTGCTACTGAGTTTTTTGAGAGGGAACAAACAATATAAGGAATTGTAAGCCCCAATAGACACATGTTTATAACGAGAGGTAAAAATTATTAGGTTTCACATCGGTCACGAATTCTTAGGTCACGAAGACTTCTGAAGTCCAGACATGGGTTTCTCTTTTTTTTCGAGCTTAATATTTCAAGTATTTTCATAATCCACTTCAGTTTCACCATTGAGACTCCATGTAGGACGTACGGGATCGGGAAAACTATGTGAGCTTCTCGCAATTATAGATCAGGCTAGGGCAATGTACAATGCTCCCATCTCTGTGATTTCTCGATTAATGATGACTCAAAACCTTACGTACTCATGCCAAAACCGTACGTACTGTCGTCAAGATTCGATTTCCGCTCCCCAAAAGTCGAAACAGAACGTCCTACGATCAATTTCTAACGTACCTGGAGTCAAAACTTAATATACCTTCGGCAAAACTCTCAAGACAATTCATTAAAATGAATGGGAAGGCAACGATCTCGCGGATCGATGCCCGCCCTGTCAGCCGTACCTGGTGAAATCGACGGGAACCTCCCCAATGTCAAACAATGAAGCGTACGTTACTTTTTGAGGCAATGACGTTAAGTTTTGACTCGAGTGCCATAAATTCGTTCTAAAGGATACCAGCAATGTGTTCTATTGGAAAATATGTTTCGGTGAAGCACGTTTGGCACGTATTCCGTATGAAAATTTTAAATAGAATGGATGGCGCTATATCTGGCCGATGATTTTCGCGTGCCAATACAATGAGGACATTTCTCTTACGTCGTACGTTAGGTTTCGAAAAAGGTATGTAAATATATTAAAATCGTGTTTCGCTTTTCGTACGCTAGCAATGAAATTGGATGTTAATTTTAGTGAAAAGTTTGCAGAGTTTTGGGATTTGTTCAAATAGTTTTGAAAACAAGTATAGTTTCGAGAGACGGACTTTAGCAATTGTGAAAAACTGTAATAAAGTTTTGAAGTTTTCCTAGAAAATGCAGGACAAGGAAGAGTGAGCAACAGAACAACCATAGTCAATATGATGCATTTTGCATTGTCCTTGTCTCGCAGCAACTCGTCAAACTTGAAGGAGTCCGCAATGGTTCTTTGGGCAAGGGTGGTCTTGCTTCTCCAGTGTGTCTCCGTTTTGAAGTCCTCTAGCATCGGTGAGTCTATTAAGCATTATTACAGGGGTATCTCTGTCGTTTTCAGTCTTTCAGCAAAGCAGCGACAAAGAGTAAGCTGTCATCTCGTGTCTAGAAAATAGCCGGCATATTGTAATATAGGCATTGGGAAGTTAATATGGGCCTTAAAAGACACAAAAGTAGACACAAATGGTATGAGCAAAATCAATACGATTCATGTAATGAAAAGCAGTACATTCATGAGTCTCTTTTAAAACTATCGTCTAACGGAAAGCCTTCTCTCGATTTCTCGTGGAAAAGCGAAGAACTAAAGTTCCCCTTCTACTTATTCATTTGCGAAGCTCATTCCTGCCCTGTTGTCGTACCCTAGCACCTTTTTTCCTAAGGGATTGTCCCTCTCGATGTTATTCCTTGTCGACTCGTTTCCTGAAGAGAAATGAAACCCCTAATACTGCTTAAACTATTTCTGTCGATGTTACTCTTTGCCGACGTCCTTCCGAGATCCGCGCAATTATGAATCGATGTAAATCCTGTAGACGCTACTCCATCACTCCATGAAATAAAAATATGGTCGAGAAAGGTATAGGGTAAATGCATTCTTGTATATCTACCCCTGAGCGTTAGACACAGATTCGTTATCAAGAGTACATAATATTTAATATTGTCTCTTGCACCAGAGGATCCCAAGCAGCTGAAGTTCCAAATGGAGGTCGAAGGCTCAAAGGTGGTGAGAAAAGGTGATGACTTAAATGTGACGTGTGTGACAGTAGATTCCTCGATCCCGGGTGCAGAATGGATCCAACCGGAAAGGATGTCTGGGGGTAACTCCAACTCTACTACTATTGTGGGGAATCTCCTTCAATTGAAGAATGTTCAAGTGTCCGGAAATTATACATGCGTGGCAAAGAGCAAGGAACAAGATCGGATCGAGCGGACGATGCTGATAACCGTTCAGGACTTGCCCCATGCACCCTTTGACTTGAGGGTTAGTGAGGTGACGGACTCTTCACTGAGGCTGGAATGGTATTATCCTCTTTCTCCTCATGTATACACATCCTCAAAACCAAGTCACATCATGTATTACATGGTGCTATACAAGCCGCATAACCCATCATGGCCAACCCATCATGGTAAGCAGGACCTCTTTGAGATTTCCGACATCACCGAGAACCAATACACCATCAAAAATCTGAACAGTAGCAAGGAATATGAGTTTCACGTATTGGCCGTAAATCTTCTCGGCAGAGGTCCTGTGTCTAAACAGATCTATGCCACCACCAAAGGAACGGGTACGTTTGTCTTTCCTCACTCCTTGGCTTCTTTCAAGTATTGTATTGAAAGCTTTAGTGCACAAAATGTCCTCGTCCCCTATGCATGGAAGTCAAAGCGAACCAAATGGGCTCTGTGATATTCAGTTCGGTGTGGAAGTCTTGTGCCGATTTAATTTCACCAATATGTTTAATACGAAATGTATTTGTGAGTAAATCGGGCCAATCTTTGTTGCCTCACTACATCCACTATACTGCATTTATTGACAATTGTGATTTAACCAACAAGTGACAGATTAACTGAAGAGGTATGTATGAGTATACATCATACTAGAATGGTACCTTTCATAAATCACGTTTCTAATGTGAATTGTGAGGAAAACTCGAACCACTTACATGATGGCTTATTGGAGCATGTCCTTCCCTTGACTATGGAGTCTGAGATTTTATCTACTTTCAAAAGAGTACAATTCCCTAATTGAGATGACTTCAGCTTTAGAAAGCCTACCAGAATGTCAATCCATAAAGTTTTCCTGTACCTCTACAAGCGAATCAGGAAAATTTGTGTGCATTCTGTATACTTGTGACCAGGATAAGTTGAAGATTCAATAAAATGTTATATTTTATTACCTCACTCGAACTGAAGATAAAGAAAATTCATCAACCTCATTGTTGGGTCACAATTTTTCATTGGGTGAAAGCAGCAATTTCATTGTTCATGACAGCGCAGAATCGCTCGTTATTTCTCCATACGTTTTGCTGCAAAAATCGCGCGTTCATTGTGAGAAATGCTCTCAATAATGAGCCAAAGAACCACGACAGGGACTGGCCATGCTCCGAGCCGAAGGTTAGCTCTATCCTTAGTTTCAAAATCATACAGGAGAAAGATATGAGAATGATTAATGAGGTTTTATAAATAATTCTCTCATGAACGAACGAATAAGTCATCGCTTAACATGATAATGAAGATAATAATATCATTTGTAGTGCCAAAGTCATCTCCGACGCATGTGAAGGCCAAATATCTGAGCCAGACTAGTTTGCTGATCCGGTGGGCAAAGCCTGAAATAAAAGCCAATGCCAACAGGAATCATGGCCACTACCAATACTCCACCACCAGCACTCCGAGAGCGACGGTGAGAGCCTTAATTTATGAGAGTTGGGTAAAGATAAAAATTCTAAGCACGTCTCTTCATGAAAAGATTCACAAGAAGGAAGAGAGAGATTTCCTCTAAAATTGGTCTTCATTGTAAATGATTTTCACTCGGGGTTCAATCAGATTCCTAAAATTGGCGTTTCAGAGTACGTATTTTACCGAAGTGTTTTCACAGATACATAATGCAAGGGTTAACATAGAGTTTTTTTTTAAAACAATGCATGCAACTATGTGGAATATGGTGGCAATGCTTTCAGGACCACTACTTAGATTTCTACATAGATTTACGCGTTGATTTTCCAGGTACCACATCGTTCAACATTTGGATAGTAGTCCCGTTCTTGTATCATACCATACATGATAGGACCGTACATGTGAATGCTTAACAATATGATTTTCCCTGTCTTGGTGTGACATCATGAGGAAAGAGTTAAATGAAAAATCTGCCCCAAAACCCGAGAATCGTACATCCTGAATACGAGACATCATGAATCAAGGAAAGTACAAGTCACATTTGTCGACCATTGTGAAAATTGTGGAATGAGTATAGACTGTTTCTTGTCACTGAGATTTCCAATGACTGCTAATATTAATAAGCATTGCTATTCATCGGGTTTTACCGTTCCTTTCTTTCGAATGGATTCCTGAATAATCTTACTTAGTTAGCCCATCCTGACAAGAGTGACTTTTTCTTCGTACGGAGGCAGTTGCACATAATGTATTTTTTTTAAAGGACATTTTTGTTTATGGAAAATTGCATAACTCCCTCCGAAAAAGCGGGGAAACGGGGAGAATATGGTAATGAAACATAACGGTTTGGTGGTCATTCCCTCTTGAAGGTGCCAATAGTTAGAGCTTCTTAGTGTCGAAATTAAGAAGGTTCTTGAAGGTGGGAGGGATATTATAATAATAACATGTACAATATAGCAGGGGTGGCCAAACTTTCTCACATGGCCGAGAGCCACAAGGCACACACCACTTTGCACATGCATGTGTAAATTCCAGATTCGCATTTCACCGCGAGCCACATTTGAACTGCCTGAGAGCCCCGAAGGGTATTCGAGTCGTGGGTTAGCCACCCATGATATATCGCATTGTAACCTCTAATCCATAATTTTCATAGATATGCAATGGCCAAAAGTTGGCATATTTTTGTATGCAAGGAATGCCAGGTTAGGAACGGGCTATCCTCAGAAATACATAACATCTAATCTATGTCGACTTTATTTACAGGGGGATGAAGCTTCCACTGAAATTGGGCTAATTGAGTTATAGATGACTTATCCTTTTTCCCTCCCCGAATGCTAGGCCTACAAGGTGTACTACACGAGCAACCCCGACCTGGGTATCGAAGAGTGGTCCAGTCAAGTGGATATTGCCAACCGTGATTGGGGAGGGATAACCATAATCTCCGGCTTGGCCCCATTGACAGTCTATACCGTCATGGTCCAGGCTTACACCACAAACGGGCCCACCCCTATCTCGCCACCTATTCAAGTGAAGACACAATACAGAGGTATGTATTGAATATTTTACTCCTCTCCTCCACTTCACATACCTGTCAATGGAAGGGAAAGTCCTCCTCAAATATTTGCATTCCATAATCGTTACGGGGAAGAACACAACGGCGACTCTCAATCGAACGAATTTGAGAGCTGTTGAACTTCATCGTGTCATCTTCCATCAGATGCTTCATTCCGTTTCTTCATGTATTGCACTAATCCAGAAAAGGGCAAATCAGTCTGTCAGAATCTCGAGAAACCCAAGGGGAATCAAGATGTGGGGATAACTGCGTTTTTATCGCGAGATATATTTAAAACATAGTCTGGGGAGATGGCTAATTTCAGTAAGTGAAGGTTTTTGATTAAATCTGGGCCCATTAATTACACCTGCGAGGGTCATTGAAGGCGTTCTTGCGCCATGATGGTACTATGGTACTTATACATTTAGCTCAAGGGAATATTTATTACTTAGAGTCCTATATTACTTGTCATCTTCATTCCTTTACCTCTTGTACCTTATAAGTACATTTCTGGAATCCCTCTTCTCCATCTGTCCGAAATCTTTATACTCACTCCCTCGATGCAAGGTTCTGATATCTCCTGGACGCTTTTCTACCTACCCCCTTACAGACAAAACCATCGGAATCGTGCAGCCAATCACAGGCCGGATCATGATTACGTGAACTTGAGCAGTAAAGCGGACTGCAGCCAGGGAAACGTCTGCCCTGCCCTGCCTTCAGAGTTCTTATGCCATTATTTCCATAGCCATGTCCCTTTTTGAACTCGCTCCGTGCTTCAGTGTATGTCCAAATCGGTCTATCGTTGTATGAAGTAATGTGAAAACCAATTTTCAATGGCTTTCTCTTCTCTCAACCCCCCTCTCCCCCTTCTCTACGGGACTCACTAACATTAGGCCTAGGTCTAATCAACAAACTGCCTTCAGGTCACGTCAAGGCTACCTTTTTTCTTTATAAATGAACCGCAATTTTCGAATTACAGGGTCCAATTCTGTAATGGCATGGCAGAAGGCGATAGGTCCATTTTCGCAATTTCTCAGGGGGAAGATTTTAAAATTCCTCTCCAATTCACCCTGACTGTTCGACTTCTATGCAACCCACCCCCTTTTTTTTCCTAAGGAACAGGAGTTTGACTCATCCCGTTTGACCAAAATACGGATCACGACTCACTCTATATGGTGATGATCAGGGCCGGATTAAGGTGACAAGGGGCCTACGGCTAATATGAGGGAGGGGTGCTTAAGTAGGATAAAAAAATATGAGGGCCTGAGGCTATAGCCCATGGGTTAATCCGGCCCTAGTGATGATGTTAGCTCAATTTCGTCAAAAGTGGACTCATCACCTTCTTTCATACAACCACAGATTTATTCCTATAAGGGTGAAGCCATGGTCCTCGAGACATCTCGCCGAGGACGTGTAACGTTAGACCAATCACTGGCATATTCATACTTTCCCCCGGAAATTCAGCTGCAAATGTATAATATCCTTGTTTATACATTAACACACAATGCCAAACTCAAGAAATGAAGGAAAATAGGAAAGGAATGGATATGACGATATGAGGAAGGTCATACGAATGGAGGGAGTTTTCGCTTGTGTATTGCGCCATGCTGCTTGGCGGTGACATGCATTCCTCCCGGGCTGTCATTGGCTGCCAGGTGCCGGCTAGTTTTATCTGTAAGGGGGTCTGTTGAAAAGCATCCTGGACATTTGCTTAATGCAAATTAAGTATGATTCCAAGGAATCAGGATTCTAAGGATAGTCATGATTTAGAATCCTATGAGTTTTGGGTTGTTACAGTCCCGTCCCAGCCGAGCGACATCCGGGTCGTGAATCGAACAACCACCTCTATCAGCCTAGTATGGGATCCACCAGTCGCCCTAGAAGATGCTCAGGAACCCCTTATCAGTTACGAATTTTATTGGAATGACACATATTCAGGGGTGAGAGTTATTACTTCTCCATTCCATTTGCATAATTACATTTTCATTGACGAAAGTTCAGGATGCAGGATCGTATTTAAGCGACTACCCATATGAAAATATGGCATGGGATCCTCTAGGATTCTATAATATTTTTTTAAGCAAAAAAAAAATTCATAGGATTCTCATAGTATTACTATGGGAATGGTATTGAATCCTATAAGAATCCTCGAGGATCCCGTGAGAACCCCTAGGATTCCTACGAGAATCAACCAACAAATCAAAATTTCCAAAAATCTAGTAAGATCCTATCGTATTTCTCGTACTGGCATTTACTTGCGATTGGGAGCAATTTCTTTACCATATGACTTGCCTAGGCCTTGTCCATCATAGACGGTACTTATTGTCATCGGCATGATAATAGATACAATTTTCGAAAATAGGGGACACGCATTCATTACTTAGAGCAACCATATGTGCGATTTCAGGGGCAACTACCATCTGTAGATTCTTATTTTGATGGTGAAAGAAGGACTTTCGAAAATAGTGTAATTGATTCTAATGAAATGTAAGCAGTGTTTAGACAGAGTGATCTTGGCAGAAGAAAGAAATGTTATACCAATCGGATTCAGAACATTTGAAAGAGCGAGAATACTCCCAAACACGAGGCCGCGCGATCATTAGACTTAACTGGAGGCCGAAATACATATGCCTATTTGTAGATGGTACTCATGGGTTCTTGAAGAGTTGTCTTCTAACAAAAATACAGCAAAAAATGGTGACACTTGGTTCGTTGCACTCTAGTAGCCACAGATTTGCAACAGAGGTTGCCGCTTTTGTGGTACCTCTCATAATCCCCATAACATCGATATTGTTCCTATCAGTCCTGCGTCTTCCAATGTGTATCGAAGGCTTACATGGAGGAACCACGATCGCATTTTTTATGGAGAGGACGTACTTTTGCTACTTGAACATTCAAAAGCAAAATCTCTCATTACCGCGATTCAGAAGACAAACAGCCACTCTTTGCACAACTCTATCAAACTCATTCGGAAGCCAGTAAAGTGTGAACTAACCATGTTAACGAAATGGTATATGGTAGCACACAATAAATGTGTCCTTTTGCCCTTTTCAAATTGTTTTTTCGCCGAGAACGATAGCGCTGGAAACATGAAACTTGGTTCAAATGTTAGATTATATTTAACATTTTTAGCAGTGCCCCAGTGCCTATAGTTCAATATGACTGCCTTTGGTTATGCGACACACATCATACATCTTTGAAGCATCGTTCCACTAAACACTCTTGGTTTTCCCTATTTTCCTCACGGCTGGATCTCATCATTTGCACCAGGCCTGCAATTGAAAAATACATTCAATATCACTTGATGATTGTACAAAGTTTCATGATTCTAGCATCATTGTACTCGCCGTAATGAAATCTTGAAATTTTAATAGTTCTTTGTTGACACTGTGTTAATACACTTGATTTTCCTGAATAATGAAGAATATGCCATTTGCTCGGTAAATGTCGGTAAGGGTTTCATGTCGAAATTGAGGTGAGACTGGATAATCTGCTAAGAGCAAATAATGAACTATTAAGTTTTATACATCATGTTTATTAGGGTCATCCCACTTCAAGTATGCTGATGGTCATCACTCTGATCATCTCAGAATCGGATTAAATTCGGAATTCTTATCCCTATAATGCATAATGCATGACGTAGCAGATATGCTACATGTAAAATAAATATTTTTACAATGTGTAGGTAACGAGCTCCGGAGGTAAATATGTTCGTAGCAGATGTGCAACAGTCCGGTCCTTATATTAATACATAGCAAACTATGTGATCGCTAGATGCTATACCCTCCTCGTGGCAAGCAAATTAAAAACGCCTCGCTTCGTCGTGGGACAGATTGACTTTGGTGGAATTATCTTCAACTTAATGCTAATACAGAGTCCAGGCTCATTCGTATTTTTACATTTTCTTTTGCGTTGAGGTATGTACGAATGTTGACGGACCGACTGAGCTCTTTAGCTTCCATGAAACGTCGTTTCGAAAGCTAAAAATGCTATTTGTAGCAAATGAGCAGCAAAAACATTTTCGGACATACCGCTTACAACTTTTAGGAAAACAATTTTTGCCACTTTTCTTCGTGTTTTAGAAGTGAGTAACTATTTTTTTCGCCATTAAATAATAAAAAATAAAAAATAAAAAATCATGCATTAAAATTTTAAGGGACTTGTTAAGATTAATGTGTCGCCAAACATGACAACTACATCAAGTAGGGGCAAAAAAAATCCTTTGGAAATATGGCCCTCGGCTTGGGCAAAATGTCCAATTTTTTGGACCAAGTATTACAATCTAGGTCCAAACGTTGAGTTGCTTAATTCCTGCAGCTGAGGGTAATCTAAGCCACTGGATGATGTGGAAATCTAATATTCTGGCTGCACTATTTCTGTAGTATGTATGAACGCTAGATCTAATGGAATATTTCTGGCATTATTACTCCTTCCCTCCAGAGAGAACAATTCCTAAAAGGACAAGGTACATGAAAAGGTCCTCCACCAGTAAAAGTGGAATTCAAGTGCAATGTTCAAGACCTTACATTTATTGATCCACTTTCCTCCACGTACACAGCATAGTAGAACAATTTATATTGCTAAGAAAAAAACGTGTTAGAATGGTGTTTTCGCAACTATCCTAATTTCACATGGTCTACATACTACGTGGGTTCTTGATGACCGATGATCGATTGACATTTTATTGTGACCATATGGCACTGATTCATGGGCGAAAAAGTGCTAACTCTTCCAATTCGTCCCACTCTCCCCTGCAATAAATTTGTGAGAAACTATTACGGTATCAGGATGCTTAGGTGAACAGATGATGAATAAGAAATTATTTTTTGGAGCATAGGAATTCCATAACAGAAGCCTAGAGGTCTTGGAAGAATACACCATGACTGGCCTACTTCCAAACAATGAATACTACATATGGATTTCAGCACGAAGCAATAGAGGTGAAGGTGTACCTACTCCGCCCATGCTTGTCTCAACTCAAGAGTATGGTAAGACGAACAACAACTCTAATAATAAGGCAAGATCTCATTGATATCCCATTCGGCACAACAACGTTGTGTCGATGTTGAAAAAAGGTTGATGGCAATGTTGCCTCAATGTTGAGAAAAGGTTGACTTTTCAACGTAACATGTTCCCATGATGTTGCCACAATGTTGAAATGAAACACAGCTCAACGTTGAAAAGTTGATGCTGTGCGACGTTGTGTCAACGTTGAATTTTCAACGTAAGGGCATTATAGTACCTCCTCCCTAAGCACAACAACGTTGTGTCGACGTTGAAGAAAGGTTGATGGCAATGTTGCCTCAATGTTGAGAAAAGGTTGACTTTTCAACGTAACATGTTGCCATGATGTTGTCACAATGTTGAAATGAAACACAGCTCAACGTTGAAAAGTCGATGCTGTGCGACGTTGTGTCAACGTTGAATTTTCAACGTAAGGGCATTATAGTACCTCCTCCCTATTCCAGGGTTTGAATGAGCTTTGATTGTCGGATGAAATTGAATATGGACTCGATAGCTCCATAGATGGTTCCCAAGAGGTATGATAGTAGCAGTACTCTATCGAGTACAATCATCCCACGTAAAGGACCCTCAGAGTTTTATTTCCTCTACTGAATGAGAATTCACATTGAGTACTTGCATGACTCAAGTACCTCTCGGTCCAGTAGAGGGAAACAACCTCGCGGGCATGGTTTTTATACTCTATCCATCATGGATGAGTCTGAGTAAGGGCGCGTGCCATGTGGAGATTTAGGAAAATTGAGCGTGTCTTTTCGGACCCACTAACCTATTCCAGGGTTTGAATGAGCTTTGATTGTCGGATGAAATTGAATATGGACTCGATAGCTCCATAGATGGTTCCCAAGAGGTATGATAGTAGCAGTACTCTATCGAGTACAATCATCCCACGTAAAGGACCCTCAGAGTTTTATTTCCTCTACTGAATGAGAATTCACGTTGAGTACTTGCATGACTCAAGTACCTCTCGGTCCAGTAGAGGGAAACAACCTCGCGGGCATGGTTTTTATACTCTATCCATCATGGATGAGTCTGAGTAAGGGCGCGTGCCATGTGGAGATTTAGGAAAATTGAGCGTGTCTTTTCGGACCCACTAGCCAGAAGTAATTTCGGTCTCCTTCTGCCTGATTACCTTCCTAAACATGTCTATCAAGGAATTCCTATACCTTCCCCTATGCTGCAAATGGAAAATGTTTCTGGCAGAATCGAACCTAGCCATTTATTTGTATATAAGTGAAGGGAACCCATTCGGCACAACAACGTCGTATCAAAATGTATTCAGTTTAAATCAATTTCCGTAAATAGACTCATGAGAACGAGAACGATAACCAACGTGTCTCATGGGTCCGCAAACAGGAATGGAGGTCTATATGATGAAATATTTTCCTCCTTAAACATGTCTATCTAGGAATTCCTATACCTTCCCCTATGCTGTAAATGGGAAAAGGTTGGGTACTGTCTGAAAAACGCAGGGTAGTGGTTATTTAAAGGCATCAGGATAAGAATCACGGAATTGGCGGTTATGTGCCATCTCGCGTCGATTCGTAGAACCAAATTTTAGTTGATATGATATGGATAACTCCACGTAAAAACAACATTGAAAATACGATTTTTTTATTATTTGCTCCTAATAGCCTCTGAACGACTTCCCTAGTTCACGAGCAGTCACCAAATGCTGAAAATACGGTTAATATAGAACCAAATTTTAGTTGATATGATGTGGATAACTCCACGTAAAAACAACATTGAAAATACGATTTTTTAAAATTTGCTCCTAATAGCCTCTGAACGACTTCCCTAGTTCACGAGTAGTCACCAAATGCTGAAAATACGGTTAATTATGAATGGCTAGCATTTCACTGATGTTGATTTTTCGTCGAATTCTCAACTTCAACCTATTCTCAATGTTGATACAACGTTGTTGTGCCGAATGGGGAGTAACCTCTAACCGTGGGAGACAAAAGTTGGTCGAAGTGGAGACTCAGAGGTTGCGTTGCCTGGGTTCGACCTTTACCTTCTTAAACCCTTTAACCCTTGTCTTGATTGCGTAGTTCCTGTGTTTCCTTAATTATTATTGTGCAATCTGGAAATTTCTTACTGCTGTTAATCTGCTTCACGTGGAAACAGGAAGCAACCATCTCTTTGTACAGAAACGAGGCAATGAGACACTACCAGAGAGTCTCCTTCGTGCGTAAGATGGCGGATATCCTGACATCTTCAACATCTCATGAGAAATATACTTTCCGGATGTGAATACAGGTGGCATATCCAGGCGGAGCTCTCTCTTTGAAGGAGACGTTCGATTGCTCTTCATGAGTTGGCGAAATATTACGTGCACCAATACTCCAGAGTCTTGCATTGAACGACCCAAATTTATAATAAAAAATCAGAATTACGAAAATTCTGACATAATCGTCACAGATTTCCGAAAACATCTTCAATTCGTGGAGCATCCAAATGAAAACGGCGATAAACTGATCTCTGCCGTCCATTATTCCTGATGTCATCAAAATGCCTTTACTATCCTCGATTTTACTGGATTTCCTTTATTTTCCTTTGAGCTCGCTCACGAGAGGAGTTGAAAGTGAGCGCCTTCGATCGCCAAACCGCGAGTCAGACGTTCCCAAGAAGTCTCACGCGCATTCGCCTCTGGCGTAACGACATGATCCAACGAGGCGAGCGAGGATGTCGTTGGATGTAACCTCGCCGTCCAATCCGCATGTTGGGGAAAGCATCGTCGAGGCACCGGCGGACGTTCAGAGCGAAGTGGGTCGGTGCACGATCGTCCTGATTCCGCTGAATTTTCTATTCTAGGGGCGGTGTGTGTTTTGGGTCATTCGGTGTGCCAGGTGTGGAGAATGGTCACACCAAAAGGTCACCGACGATTCCAGTCCATAAATTCAACTTTTGAGGTGTTTGCACATGTGTCTCGAGCATCCAGTGTTGGTTATGGTCGTTCCAGTGTCGCCAGTTGTGCCGAGCATGCACAACAACATTGATGCAATGCTGTAAGATCATCGAAGTTTCGACACTCATCGTGCTGAGTAAATGTTGACTGCAACATTTACTCAATGTTGAAATAAGGCAGATCTCAACATCGCTGAGGTGAGTTGCTGTTGAGTTCAGGTTACTCAATGCTCCATTTGAGAGCTCAAAAACTCCGTGAATGTTTCATCAGTGCGACCGCAGTCCCAAGCAACCACCAATGTCGATATCAGGAGTCAGGAGAGTTAGTGATATCAAGAGGCGATTTCGCCCATTTCGATATCACGTGTCGAGGTCGAGCGTTCCTTAATTTTAGGGTAGGCCTAACCCTCTTAAAGCTATATATTTTTGTATTTTTGTTTTGTTTTGTTTTTTTTTTTTT
>CAJPEV010000378.1:79465-132076 GCA_905338385.1 Darwinula stevensoni
CCCATTCGGCACAACAACGTTGTGTCGACGTTGAAAAAAGGTTGATGGCAATGTTGCCTCAATGTTGAGAAAAGGTTGACTTTTCAACGTAACATGTTGCCATGATGTTGCCACAATGTTGAAATGAAACACAGCTCAACGTTGAAAAGTCGATGCTGTGCGACGTTGTGTCAACGTTGAATTTTCAACGTAAGGGCATTATAGTACCTCCTCCCTATTCTAGGGTTTGAATGAGCTTTCATTGTCGGATGAAATTGAATATGGACTCGATAGCTCCATAGATGGTTCCCAAGATAGTAGCAGTACTCTATCGAGTACAATCATCCCACGTAAAAGACCCTCAGAGTTTTATATCCTCTACTGAATGAGAATTCACATTGAGTACTTACATGACTCAAGTACCTCTCGATCCAGTAGAGGGAAACAATCTCGCGGGCATGGTTTTTATACTCTACCCATCATGGATGAGTCTGAGTAAGGGCGCGTGCCATGTGGATATTTAGGAAAATTGAGCGTGTCTTTTCGGACCCACTAGCCAGAAGTAATTTCGGTCTCCTTCTGCCTGATTACCTCCTTCAACATGTCTATCTAGGAATTCCTATACCTTCCCCTATGCTGTAAAGGGGAAAAGATTGGGTACTGTCTGAAAAACGCAGGGTACTGGTTATTTAAAGGCATCAGGATAAGAATCGCGGAATTGGCGGTTATGTGCCATCTCGCGTCGATTCGTAGAACCAAATTTTAGTTGATATGATGTGGATAACTCCACGTAAAAACAACATTGAAAATACGATTTTTTTTAATTTGCTCCTAATAGCCTCTGAACGACTTCCCTAGTTCACGAGTAGTCACCAAATGCTGAAAATACGGTTAATTATGAATAGCTAGCATTTCTCTGATGTTGATTTTTCGTCGCATTCTCAACTTCAACCAAGTCTCAACGTTTCAACCTACTCTCAATGTTGATACAACGTTGTTGTGCCGAATGGGTAGAATCAATGTTGACAGGCAACGTGGTTTCAACGTTAGCTGCGTTGACGAAATGACGTTGAATCAACGTTGATTCAATTTGATGTTATAAATGGACGTAGGAATAGCGTTCATCTAACGCTCTCGGGATTAATGTTATTTTGAGCGCTTCTAAAAGAGACATTTCAACACTGTGCTAATGTTCGCTGTAATGGTGGTACAGCGTTAGAAGTGTTAGAAGTGAACGTTGTCATAGCATTTCTCCAATGCTCTTGTGTTTGCTGGGTACGTTGATTCTTAGATAATCGTTTGCAAGTTATTTTACGAACATAAGTTGTGCAAATTACTACTACTGAAAGCACAATCTCTATCTCTATCGTTAAATAGCAAATTATAAAAAAGCGAATCATAAGTAAATTACACGACTTATATAATGAAATCATCAATATTTATCAAATCAGTAAATTAAATATAACATTAAATAATTTCCCCTCGCCTATTCTCGAGCAGATATATTTACAGGATGCATTCTCCTCCTTCCCCTTACGTTTGGAAGATGAAGCGCAGAGAAGATACCCTCTAACACCACGGTGTTAGAGGGTATCTTCTCTGCGCTTTATCTCGTTTCTTTTATCCGGTGTCTTCAGATGGGACATTCTACGAGAATATCACGTATGAATGGGAGACAGTGGAGAGCGGAACAGGCATTGACCTCGACTCAGCTCACCATTCCGTCGGCAGATTCGAAGCAGAAGCCATTCAGGAAGAGGGCCACTATAATGAATACAGTGAAGGTATGAATGAGGCAACAGACGCCATTCTACACGTCCCTGGATGCCTGTTGCTTGTTTCTTGAAAATTGAGGGTTTACTTCTGTGGATACTCTGCCCGCAGGGAGGTATGCCAAGGTGGCCATGAAGGTGATTCTAACGCGGAAGCTGAGTTTTTATTTGCTGCAGACGTACGTACCATCGGGACTGCTGGTTCTCATCAGTTGGCTGAGTTATCTCATCAACCCTGAGCACGTCCCAGGAAGAATGCTCGTCTGCGTTGCCACCATCCTAGCCAATTCCACCATGTTCACCGGCTTTCAGTGAGTTCTCACCTGCCCTTTTCGCCTACATTTCGAAGACGCTGTTGCTCTCAAGTATTGACAATATGTGCGCCCGATGTTGTGCTCCGTGTCGATCCCATTTTGACCAATGAGTTTTATGCTCTCATAGTTGAAATTGCGCTGCCATTTCGAGCTTCGCGAATAGAACTGAAACAAGAATGGGATTAAGACGATTTTCAAAGTATGTGAAGGGCTTTCAGATGTCGTGTAGTAGATGTAGGAATGTAGAATAAGGGTTTTCCATCAATCGGGATTGGGAACCCTGCATTGCTTACACGTGACTCTCCCTGTCAGATGAGACTGTTGAAATCATTGAAGCATAGTTTCAATTCTTTTGCAAATGGTGAAGTTGACTTTTCGATCGTTACAGATGGTCTCACGTTCCGCAGGGAGCCTATATCATTTCATGCTACAGACTAAATAGGAGATAAATGAGAATATGACTGGTAGTATGAGTGGAGGATTCAATCGACGGCACTACAGGGGACCCACAAAGGGGAATATTGTCTCCACCTACAACGTCACATACTGTATACAGAGGACACGTCCAACAGCAGCGTAAAACTCAATTCGGGCCTGTCCATGAGTCACTGAACGACCTGTGCACTTGCCCGGGGTGCAGCCCCGGAAGCCAGTCAAGAACCTGACCTAGGAGATCGGGCTTCTGATTCGCGTTTGAGCACAATCGGCACGGCGGGCGACTTGAGTCAAAGTACTCATCTTTGAGGCCCCCATCCAGTGAAGATTTATTTTTTTGTGCCAGTATGTGCATGATCTGGTAAGAAAGAAACAGACGTTGACAGTTAGGGAGGCGTCCTAACTTAAAACAATGCTGGTCCCAAATTGGCTCACCAAAATCAATCCAAAATATCTTGGCCAGGAGGCGGTTAGTTTTTTTACGTGAAATTTCGCAACATTGGTCTTATGATTATGAACAAGCAGAAGCAAGACAGAGAACAGCAGTTGCCCTACACAAACTGTTTCTAATTACAGCTACGAATATCACCTAACTAAAAAAAAGTTCCACAAGACAAACCAAGCAAAGAAATTGTTGCTCCTAATAAAGAAGGTTTGCCAGCCAGTTTTGATAACAATAATAAATTTCTTCGTCTTGTTACCTTTTTCCTTGATGAAGGACTCCGATCAGCATTCACAGTCTTCACAGTCAAGAATGGCCATGGTGATTTCAAGAAATGACGAATTAGTGAATTGTGAAAGCAGCGAGTGTCAATTTCTAAGTCAAGAGACGAGCGTCCCAGTCAAGAATCAATTAGCAGCGGCTTGACTGAAGGCTGGCGTTAACCATCACCCCAACTAACCGATCTCGATCAGACGTGTTAATTTGGTGAAAGCAAACATTCAAAATTTCTCGATAACGAGGTGGCTCCAGGGAAGAAGAGGGAACTGGCGTCATCAGTGAAGTCACACTTCCGTATTCTGCTTGCTGCGTCAAATGATGCATGCATGAAACTTTAAGCGTCCCAAATAGGGAAGATGCAAGATCCAAAACGCCCGAACAACTTGGCGAAATTGAGTTCGGCGACAGTCTCGAAAAGTGGCAAGACAGAACATGCCCCGTTAAAACATTCCCGACCTAAAATCCCAAAACCCTTCCCGATGCAACCCCGGAGCATAATTTCCCCCGCCGTTGCCTACATGAGACAAGATGTTCTAAGACAGTAGTTACACGGACTACCCCAAGTCCACGACGAAATATCCCGAGCCAGGTGACATTAACATATCGAACGGTGAATTATCCGGTATACACACACACTGTTGGAGAGCTATTATTATTACAAATGGATTATCCATTATTCAGGATTTGAAGTAAAATGTGTATAACTACTGAGTGATGAAAAATGTACACTGTATTGAACAGTATCATAGGGTGATGTAAATATACAGGAGTACCGTCGGCAGCACTGGCATACAGTAACGTATGCGAGGCGTATTCGGGAATACTGTTCAAAGGAGTTAAACTGTTCCATGTCAGTTGATATCCCATTCTTCTTCCATTTTCATTGATGCTCGACCAATGGGGAAAGCTGGGCGGGAAGATCCTCATCCTGATTTATGTTCACTGTAACCCCGTTAAATGCACTAAAAATAAATTTTACACGTGACCTGTCAGTGCTGCAAGGATCCAAAACTGCAAAATCACCGTCCGAAACCGCAGAAAATACAATCCATAATCGTAAGATATCTTCATGCCCGAGTGTTCCATCACAGTGTTGCTAAACATGGAACTCACAACATATACTAAACATCGAGTAGTCGGAAGCTGAGAATCCCAATAAAATAAAAAATTGTGACGTTTTCTATGGATCGCGATATCGTCGGGTGAGGATTATTTTGCTACAGCTAGTGCTGTCTGTAGTGCTAGCATCTGGTCGGCATAAAAGGGGAGGCAGACATAAGGAGACTAACGGGAGCCGTGAGAGCAATTCCATGTTTTCCAGTCTCAGACTGGAATGATGGTGACAGGTTTGAACTGCCGTAACTCGAATGACGCGCTGTGTTTTATTTATACTTTTAATATAATTTTTCTAAATCACATGTCACCATCTGTGTTGTTCCGCCGCAACCTTTTCTTCTTTGTATATTAAATTTCTTTGCTTCTTTCTTTTCGAGGATGACTTTCTAAGATGACATTATCTCTGCTCATGACACACGTTGATGGGAAGTTCAATCAGGCATTTGAAGTCAGTACATCCTGTCATTTTTCTGTCGGCTACCTGTCCCAGAATGAAAGACCTGTGAAGTGGCTTGAAGGAAGAAAAAAAGGGAAAATGCATTTTCATTGAAGCCAACCTCTTCCGTCATTCCTAGGGCATCCGGCATGTTATCTCTGAACTGACTCGTCCTATGCCCTCAAAAATTTCCTGGATGTTACACCATCCCAAAAAAAACCCAACAAACTGAGCTGTAGAGAAGCAGCGGACTGAAGATCCCTTCCATCTTTCCTCGATCACCCTATCGAAACTCCTATACGAGTCGTCATATATTTTACCATTAATCAAGGGGGACAAAGAGACCTCCCAACCATAAGGAATTCGTCGTGATCGATGGGCGGAATTTCGAACAATGAACGAGGAAAGAGAGGGTAATTTCCACTCAAGCTCGGGAAGAGTGCCGTTTCTTCTTGGAATAGTGTATTAGACGCCATTAGGAGTTTCATTTCCCAAACTTCTGTAAACTTCTTTTGACTGATTAAGAAAACTCCTCCCCCTACCTCTCTTTAACCCTATGCGTCATGGGATTATTTTGTAATATTTATTTTAGCGGTTTTAGGTTTCACATGACTTAAATGCTGCAAAGGAACGCCTGAAATTTTTTCCCAGATTTTTTGCATGCCTGCTACTGGTTGAACCAGGCGTGTGTTTCTGAGCACCTCTGTGACTATAAGGAAAAAAAAAAACAAGAAGGAAACACTCCACATATGTTCAGAAGTAAACCTGTGTTTTCCGTGTTTCTGTGTTTTCAAATACACCACTGAAACGTCTTCGTTACCAACCAACACGTAAGAAATCGTGAAAGATTGCCATATTTCTATAAGATAATCACAACAGCATACTACTTTTTCTTACCTTCAGGTTCACACTTTCTGCTCCCACAACATTTTTGAAAAAAATTTTTTCGTTTCCTTTGCTTTGGCAATACAACCTCCCTCGACAACAGCCGAAGCAACCATGAAGTGTAGCTCGTAGTCAGCGAACAGCCTGGACAGCACCAGTGATGCTGTGATACGCTGGAGGGGCGGCGGCGCCGTCCACTGCACGGCAGACGCTCAAAACTATGATGTGTTTCAAAGCACCTCTATGACACATAAGGTTAATTTGAGAAGTTTTGCGGGTAAAAAATTATCCTATGTCCTTGGAAGTCTAACTGATTTCAAGACACATTGTATGAAGTTCATGCACCCAATTTCACTGAGATTTCTCAACTCCTTCATATAAGAATTTAATTGTTCACGGTATTAATAGCAACGGGAAAACAATTAAATCAAAGACAAATGGAAGAAGCGCATATGGTTTTTATTATTTATTTATTATATGGTATTTTACTTCCTGATGATAGAACATTTTTGCAATGGGACATGCCTCTTTTCATGCTTCCAACCTCCTCATTATTGCCTTTCTTTATGTTTCATCGCATGGAGTGATTATGGAACGTCCTTTGCAGGTCCCAAATGCCGACGGTGTCATACGTGAAGGCGATCGACGTGTGGATGATGGCTTGCATCGCGTTTGGGATCTTTTCCCTCGTAGAATTCTCAGTCGTAATCCACATGGGGAAACGCTGGAAGGACATAAATCGAACACCCTCACCTGATGGTTCACTCTTCGCCCGACTCCCGTTTCAAATGCTTCCTGGTAGCCTAGCTTCTAACCAGAAATCTGTTGTTTACCTCATCAATCCCGCAAAACTTGATTCTTATACCTTCGTCTTTTATCCCTTCGCATATATCGTGTTCAACTTCACTTATTGGTTCTATTATTCCTTTTAGGGATTCAGCATGCTCGCCAGATAAACCTTGATATTTTCCCGAATCTACCGAGGAGAAAGGTGTAGGACACCTGGAAGTGTAAAATGTGTGGTACAGGTGAATAATTGGATTAAGACAGGACAGAATAAAAGAAAATTTAATGGTCACGGTACCTCATTCGCTACTACACTCTTCCCTATGTTACACTATTTTTACATAAAGTTCTTTCGATGTGCATAAAGTTAATTGTTACATAATTTTAGTCTTACTTTTTCGTTTTTCACAATGAAACTTTAATTGAACTTTATTGGCACATGTAGAATATACAATAACATGGACTTTCCAGCATTTGACATGAACTTAAGATTATTTTTTACGTAGATCAGTAAAACGATGAATCTCCGTTCCCATTTGCTTTACAGTACCATTGGTATCTTATCAAGTCATGTGTGCAGTCAACAGTGGCCAATTATTAACCGTGAATATCGTTGAAAAGCATGCAGTAGCAAGGAAAGGGGCACTATAAAAAGAAATGTCACGATATTTTTACGTTGTTGCTATTTTCCATAAGTCATTCCGTTATTCGATGGCTTTCCTCGCACTTGTTATAAATATTTTTCTCTGGAAACGTGCATTTGATGTTTCTCTATGACCACTTTTCTCTTTCTCTCTTTTCTCCTCATTCCCCAGATGTGACCAACGGTCCAACAGACCAATGTGTGATTTAGGATGAACTAAATAAATACATCTAAGCTTTAAATATGAATGGGAACAGCTTGATTCATTCCTATGCCAACATCATCAAGCAAAATCTAATCTCTTTGGAGGGCCCCGCACATCTGTTACAGAGATGAGCCCATGGCCCTGTATACAGACATTACGCCTTCATTATAGTTCTTCGACGCCGTCGTTGGGGGTCCATAAATCACTTCCACGACCTATAACAGCTCCCAGAAAAGTCCAGAATTTATTATTGCAATCCCATCTATAGCAATAGCAATAAGCAAGTAAGCAAGTAAACTCGCGACACACGCTATCTCAGTCCTTGCCTGCATGCATCTGCGCTAATGCCTTATTGCACGCAGTACGATATGATACAGTATGATAGTTATAAGTGCAACGATCATGAATATGTTTCCCTCTGACAATCCAGCTAACCATTGTCCAACTCAGCCGATTTCGGAGCTGAGTCCTCAGTCATGAGTCAGGCACATTATCAACCGAACCACTAATTTACTCCAACCTAGGTCTATGTAAATCGGTCATAGCTTCTTGTTGCCGTCACATGACGAAAATGAGGCGCAAAACTTTCTGAGGTTCAAGCTTTCTATCGATATCCGTTTCTCTCAGATTCGATCAGCGGGAGAGCCCTTACTAAGCGTCCACCTCCCATGTGGATTTGGAACCAGGAGGATGTCCCACCAGGCGGTATTTCCACCTGTTGTAGCGATGTCCACCCAGTGGAAAATCCACCGGGAGGGAAATTCCACCTGACCCGAAATAATGTGTACGAATGGATAAGAGGATTTCCACCTGGGGGGGACGTCCACCTGGTTCCAAATCCACCCCCAACCCACCTGGTCAAACAACCAGGTGGATAGGGGTGTACGTTTTATTAGGGAGTTTCCGGGAAAAAAAATTAAAGTGGAATTATTATCTAGATGGAGATGGTTCTCTGATGACTAAACGAAGAAATACAGTGGAAAATACACCAATTCCTTCAAAATACGTGGAATGGGGCATGAAACATACATCCAGCTTCAATATTACTTGAGATATTGAGAAACTTGTGCTTAGGCAGCCGTATGGAAGTACTCTTGGGTGAAATTTTTGAGAATCCATGTTTCGGAAATCATTGGTGAGATGGCAACAATACTAAGCATGATTTTTTTCAATGAGGCAAACCTCCTCGCCAAATCCCCGGCAAAAACCATGAGATGCCTCCCATTTGCTTTTGGAATTTGGGCACTTGTGATGAAATGACCCTACAGCCGATTGAGGTTGAAAGTATTAATAAGAATTCCTGACTGCATGCATGAAGTGGGCTATTTTCCTAGTTGCTATGGTCCGTCCTCGTTGCACCTCGACCCAGTCGCGCAATTCATCTTTTCCACTCTCCACTGAAAGCAAGTAGAGGAAAAGCTGACGTATCATGAGATAGAGTTGTTTCCTGACATTTCTTTGCCCTTCTCAACACAGAACAGCATGCGAACGACTTCCTCCTAAAGACTCGTTCTTTCAATGGAGAAGAAATAAATGTTTTTTCTTTGAAGAAAATCTGAAGCTATCCACTTAGGAGATAAGATAAGAGTTCGATTTGCTGGACATAATCACGTTAACATGGTAAAGGACGGCGGATAATGGAAACATCGATCATTGTTCACTGAAGAAAATTGAAATGGGGTAGCTTATTCCTTCCACTTTCAGCTTTTATGATTGATCGCTTCGTATCAACTCATCTCGAGGGCATCATCATTCGTGACGTCATGAATCCATTTTATGCACATATTTTTGGCACTGCGGTTGAACGGAACAGATATAGTGAAGATTACATGTCTCCTCCGGGAGGATTCCTCAAATATGAATTCCTCAGGAGAGAAATCAGCTCAAGTTTGCTTCAGAAGGGAAACTGAGAACAGGATTCTCCTTCCATGTTTGACATGGTTGAAACTGAACAGCTAATTTTTATTTATATTTCTTGATTCATTTATTATATTTTTACTTTATAAATATTTATAATAATAATAATAAATTTGCCAGCAGAGTAACGCTTGAATAATCGACATTACCTATCACAGGAAAACCCAGTCCCATGCACCTCTGACAATCACACTTCTACAAATTAAGTGGCATAAAAACCTTGTAATGTTAGAATACATTAGCGACAGACAATTAGTTAAGACCAATACTGGCTTGGTAACAGAAAAAGCGACCAGACTGTAATGAATGCAAAAAAAATTGATTTACAGAAAAGTCTGTATCGATTAAAAATTAAAAGCCGAGAAGGAACTGATCATTGGCGTTTTTCATTTCCGCTAAACCAGAAAATGACTCGATCACTTGCGCTGTACATCACAAAGGTGAAAGTTGACTGTCAGATTGCATCGTTCATTTGCGCGATGGCATATAGAACAAACGCACCCCTCTACAAAAGTCCTAGATGAATAAAATCTATCATGCGGTGAATGGAGGTGGACATCCACTAAAATTTAGTACCGAATCATATATTAAACAGAAAAGTATAATTGGTCGATGGCAATTATGTCACTTTCTCATAGCCGGCATAAGAAGCAAAGAACCTTAACTTGACCAGTGAGTTGGTAGCGAGAGCTGACTAACGACGAATTTGACATAATCTCACTTAATGAGGCTGTAGATACTCAGCGAACCCACATGAATCACAGCCTGAGAAAGATTCCCAATGTAGAAGGCAACAGATTTTCTTTTCGCGACCTGAACCGTTACCATACATCAAAGATGAAGAACGCCCTTCAAGAACGCCCTGCCCTGGACCCTGGACTTTCCACGAGTGAATGAAATAGTCAATTTTTGTTATAAGATCGCGTACGACTTAAAGGATGCAAGAAGGATTCATAGCTTTCTTCGGTTCCATGTCACTTCTTCGAAAGACACTTTCGCTTCTCTGAAAGGCTTTCGCCAAAATGTCCAGTTGAAGAAGGGCCGGAGAAGTGTCCGTTGAGAAAGTGTCTTTCTAAGAAGCGACATGGAATCCTTTCTTCATCCTGCAGATGAGTTTTCCTGATTCTCGATCGCATGGTACATCTTTCGTCTCGCTCCGAAAAAATAAATGGAGCTGGATGGCAAGAGAGCTCGTGAAAGCAAGACGTGCTTTATTGCCATCATTTCGGGATCCGGGTATACACGACATATAATATTAATATATAATGAGGTGTGCAATAATTGTAAGCCCTTGACAGTGTTTACCCGAGGATAACGATGAAGTCTGAGAGGAAAATGTTTACAGACTTACAGTAAACCTTTCAAGCTTTCGCACAAATTTTCCTTCAGTCACCAACCATATAGGGAGGCGCAAAAGAATCGCGTCCTGTTTGAGGCTTTATAAAAACCGCTGTGGATCACCTAAGTTTGTGATTTCTTCGTATCACATTGGGAACACTACAAATTTGTTTTCTGAAAGTTTCATGTGTCAAGGTTGTCTGAATAATAAGCAACAGTCATTCAAAGTGGAGTAAAATGTACCTTTTCCGCGCATGAGGTGGATGGAGCCTAAGCAATGCTCAAATGATTTCTCTCAATTGACGCCATAAAGGCTGCTTTTTATATTTGATGATTGGATGACCAAAACTTACCAAGGCTGGAGATGATTTTATGTGAAGTGATGCTCCCAGACGGGATAGGTCCATCAACAGCCGCTCCGGGTACAATATACACTACAGGGGCGAGGTACAATTCTTACTTGCACCCCTTTTTCCTCCTTTTATCACCATGTCTTATTTGTGTATTTGAAGTGATGCGACACGCGAGAGCCATACTTTTGGTTAGGTAAGCCTTGAATTAGAAGTCCTGCAAAGAAGCTGAGAGGCAAAATGTTACCTCCTATTCGAAAATAATACAAACTTGCTGAAACAGCGACGGTCAAGGTTTGGACAGTGCCCTAGTAGCACATAACATTGAATCAAAATTGATTCAATATTGGTTCAACGTCTGGATCAACGTTGAATCAATGTTATTTCAATGTTATGCGCTACTTGGGTGAGTACGGCAGTTATGTGTTACCATTGAATTTAAAGTGAGTGGGGTTCTATGGAGGAAAACTACCTTGATGTTATCCCTTACAAAAGCAATGAGTGCAACTTCTCAGCAATGTCAGATGACCATGCGTTTGATAAGCATGACCCGAAAACGGCCTGTAGTCCCTGTATGAATAAAAACATTTATTTAATAGCTGAAAAATACTGGAATGCATTTAGAGTGAATACATCTAACTCCCAAGCAATACTAATTTCCTGATAGGCATTTCGTCGGCTACTATAACTCCTTCAATTGTTTGTCCACAAACGTGGACATCATACATTATGGTAGGCTTAATGTCTTGGATATTAAGCTCGCCATTAAGGACCCCAAAAACGCACATTATGCCCAAGTCTAAGCTGAGTGTCAGGCCCATAAAGCGTATATACCTGGAGCGGGCATGAGACGGTCCAATCACATGCGTCTAGCGACAGACCGTCGCTGGCCAATCAGAATGCAGCTCCTGTCTGCGTCATAATTCACGGGCTATCCGCGTATCTTGAAGCCATGTCCTAGACTCCCAAGTGGAAATATGGAAAATAATATGCTCATGGCAGGGCCGTACCTAGGATTTCATTTCAGGGGGGTTGAGGTGTGGCGTATGGGCTGTGGCAATTTTTCTTATACTTGTCATTGTAAGTCTTTGTGACATATCTGGATTTTCCTGTAAGCTGCAGTGTTTAATAAGTCATAAGCTATTAAAGATAGAAAAGATCAAGTACTGCACCGTTTACACCAACGAATAGCAGTATGGCAAAAATTAAAGGAAGATATTTCGGGGGGGGGGGGTTTGAACCCCATGAACCCCTTAAATACGGCCCTGGCTCATGGTGTCATGTGGACTTCGGGAAAAAGTAAACCGATCAAACTTGGATATATATTTTTTTAATTCTCACTGTATTAGGTGTATTATTAATGAGATGTTATTTTTGTTTAGTATGGATTCTATAGAGTTCCAGTTCCTCATTTGGATCTGATGTCCTTTCTTGAACTAAGACATTTTTATTTTAGGGTGGATTTTTGAACAGAGCATTATCCGATAATGCTGCTTTATTTCAGAGAAAATGCATTATGAATCCGGTAAATAAAGCAGCATTATCGGATAGTTCTCTGTTCAAAAATCGACCCTAAGTCCTTGTTCAAAATGAGCAGTCATGGGTGAGAGTGCCAAAATATTGTCATGGAGTCATTCCCTTCGAAAAATAAAAAATTTTAAACAATGCTGCACAATTAGATAGGCCTCAGTACGCGTATGACTGTAGGTGTGACGAAGGTGTGCGAAAAGGTTTGCATAAGAGCTCTCAAAATGTAGTTTGACTTAAACCGACTGCATGTTTTCCTTGTTTATGGTTAACCCCCCCCCCACCCCCCACCTCCTCCCCGATACTACGTCGTTGCCTTTATTGATGAAGCCTCCCTTCAGAAAATACCTTCTTTTATCATGAAATAAAATAAAAAGAAGAAAATTGATTGCAACAGTTCAGGCGCAGCTAAGCAATAAAGACGATCAGTCACCAAATTTGATTAAACGATGAGGTTGCTTTTAGGTGTCCAAATCAAATCTGGAAATTGATTAAATATAAGCTAAATTATATTATTGATAAAATTTTAGAATAAATATGTATTAATGAAAGGAAATAATGAAACAAAGCTGATTTACATAATCCTAATTTCTTCTTTGCAGCGGTTCCTGCAGAAAACTGTTTCGCATTCGTAAGATGTGGAAGAGTTTTCGCAACCCTGATACTGAACTGCTAATAGTCCTATTCGATGCTAAAAAAAAATTTGCCGGAAATTTTACCTATTATCTTGATCCTCCTTGTGTCTGCTATGGGAAATTTCGCTCCTCCTGGGGGACCAGGCCCTTTCGAGTCTCCTTGCTGTCTGACACGCACGATCGAAAACAGTGATGGGGGTCTGAAAAACCTGCGAATCAGACGGGCCAGCATCCTGTGCTCAGGGATTGCTTAACTAAGGCCGAGTTTATACTCATACTGAATGTTTATACGCATGCTGTACGTTGAAAATGCATACTATGGCCAAAAAATCAATGTCAACGTTCATTGGATTATTGAGCAAAGTATGGAGTTGCAGCATCCAGCATGCCGTACAGCACGAGTATGAACTCGGCCTTAGTCTTGTCGAAAGAGCCAGGTATGGTCATATATTCCAGGAAAAACTGGCTAAAGGGTCTCTTTGAATCCCGCTAGACCCAGCTAAAAAGGCATGTGAAAAAATTTTCAGAAAAAAAAGTAATGACACATTTCAAACAATCTTTAAGGTGCTTATTGGAATAAATTTCAAAACGACAAAAGAGACAAGTCTACTCTGTAAAATGAAATTAGGAAGATGCATAGGCGATAGTTCCAAATTAAAATAGAAAGACTATTGCGTTTTAGGCTAGAATGTATTGTGGATGAAGTGTTAGGCCTTTCCAAGAATCAAGTGCATTGCAATGCCTCAAGATTGAGGAGAAGGAAACATCTGATAATGCAAAATGAAGCAGACAGACCAACGGAATGGCCTACAGTTTTGTCTAGTACCTAACTAGCCTAGATTCAAAGCCTGCAGAATAAGATCGCAAATGACCACCTGAGGCAAGCTGTATCACCAATTGTGTGTCACCAATTAGAGTATGATGCCAGCTTTATTGAACAGAATTTCACAATAGTATCAGATGGGAGATGCTTCTCCAATCCCAAGATGGCAGCCGCGAGGACCGTCCTTGCTTGCCTCACTGCACGGCATTTATTTAATTGTATTTAATTAATTTTATTTAAATGTATATGGAATAAATTGTATTTAATTTATTGTCAAATGACAGACAGAAATGTTCAGTATTTCCAATCATTTCAAAATTGCGAAATTGAGAATGTGAAATTTGAATGCATCATTGTCCAATAAATAGCACTTGACCGAATGGCAGTATTACAGCTTTGCCTCTGGTGCAGAATTTAGGATGGGCTGCTTTCGTAGACAAGCATCAAAGAAAGATTTTGAGTGTGACACAGCAGATTTGCATTTCTGAGAGTCAATGAGCTCAACACTCTCGCATATGCTACGAACGAGTTGATCCGTTGTGCATGGCTTCATGTTCCTGATGGCGTACTGCAGGAAAAAGAATCATGAAGCTCATTGTTCAAAAGTTATTCCCGTTTATTTTTCTTCGAATATTGAGCGTGATTGACTAAAAAGAACAGAGTATAGATACCTTGATGAGGTGAAAAATTTCCTCGATGGGATTTAGAAAAGGGGAGTAGGGAGGAGTCAACAATAAGGAATGTCCGGAGCTTTCGATTCCATCCCTGACTTGCCCATGGGCATGGAATAGCACGTTGTCCATTATTATTACACTTGGTTTCTCCAGTTCATTCAACAATGTGTCCAAGAAATCCAAAAATGTTCCCAAATTTACCGATTTCAAGGACACAGACTTATGGACAATTCCTTCTTCATCCATGGCCTTGATTAAGGCAATGTTCCGGCTCCTGGAGTCGGGCACGGATACGGTAGCCCTCCTAGAATCAGCATTGAAAGTTAATCCTCTCTGACAAAACACTGTAACTTTTTAGATAATGTGATCACGTGACAGGTCATGATTATAGAGACAGTATTGGGTATGGAAAACTTAAGTATAAAGGTACCTTACTTTCCTACAATATTTCTGCCGAATCTCCGTCGAATATGCAGATTGTGAGGAGATTCATCCACATTGGATGGTCCTTGAACCTTGGATGGTCCATTGTTTCTGCCATGAGGAATTCGAGGACATAGGCGAACCTGTTCAGTTGACGTCAAAATGCGATTAAAAGACGGTATGTCATCATTAAAAAAGGTTTACCTCACAGTTTTACCTCCTCTCAATAACTTTGGGTTTATTTCTCCCTGCAGGAATTTTGTCCAAAACCTTGTAGGTGACTTTATGCTTCTTCAGGATTTTGGAAATGGCCTCGTATAGATATTGAATCCACATCACGAAAAACCCCAGTCTTGTCAGCATTGACCATTTCCTGCAAGTCCTGTTCAGGAAACGATGAATGGAATTTATTGGAGCAGTCAAATTTTCACCAGAGATTTATCAATTTCATAACACTAGCTTTCTCTCATCCCAGAAATAAAGACAACTGCAGGTGTAAAAAGTGGAAAGGTCTAAAAGCCTACCCTCAGGAGCAAATCATTTTGATGATAGACAGCTTCCACTAGTGCCAGCTGTTGCTCATTCGAAAGCTTCTGCTTCCGATGCCCCCTGTTTTTCTCCTTCTTCCAAACTCCAGTTTTCTTATACTTCTGACAAATCGACATGACTAAATTACAGTTCAAATCCAGCTCCTTTGAGATGATCCGGTAGGTTTTCCTTTCCTGAATGTGTTTTCTGACTATTCTCTCTCTCAAATTGTCATCGATGCGTAAATAAGTTGAGTTTCGCGACATGACTTCGTGAGAGTCTGACGGAAGACTGAGAAAGGATGACATATGCCTCCCCTACTCATAGCGCTCGAAACGGCAGGGGATGCAGGAGACAGCGACGTGAACGACATCTGCAGCGACAAGTAAGTACTAGGTAGTTACGCGATCTGCTCATCCTCCATAAGAAAGCATGGCGAGCCATAGGAGCCCATAGTGAGAGCGGGGTGAATTCATTCGATAAGCACTGTACAGGTATATACGCTCTATGGTCAGTCTACTGGTGTCATGTACATGGCAGTGGCCCCTGTACATCACGTTTAAATCCTCCTTCACACGTCCTCTAATAAGAAATCCTTTTAAAGCACTTCGATATCCTCATGCTTTGGTGGTGTTTTTTTTTTAGGACACATTTCACTGACATGCGCGTGTTAGTGGCTGTGATGTGCAGGGTAAAACAACAAAACGAACTATTTTCCCGTCCAATTACCAAATCCAGCGATTCTCTCAGCCCATAATGGCCAGCGCCGGGGGGCGACCATTTTGTTTCGCCCCTCTCTGAAACTACCTGTTTTCAAGGGTCAAGTTATGGTAAGAATAAATCTTCAGTGGCGGAAAGTGGATGTGCATAGTCCCTCGAAATGGGACATGCCACAATTGTACGTGCTGAATCTTGAGTCGAACGGCTACACACTGAGCCCAACGGATGCGCTCCGTGACTCGAACGCGGAATTTCTCCCTTTCACTCCGTAATCTGTAGTCAGCCTCAGCTAGCCTAGTGACTAATGCTTGCCGGATCCGTTCGCACATTCTGCCCCCCTTTTTATTCCCATAAGCGAAAAGCAAACATACGAGGAATCAAAGGATTTTCTTCTGGAATATGAATATAGCTTCGAAAAACGTACACAACTAAGTGGGGTCTAACATTCTAATAGAATAAAATACAATGAGAAGGGAAAAAGCGAAAACAAAAACATGATATTATTATCACAGTATATGACTCAGGGAATTATTAAATGTTGAAGAATGGGAATAAAGGAGTGTATGGAAATAAGAAAGGATGAAATGCAAGGCTTCTCAATCTTCACACCTTTATCTTCTATGCAGAGCTTCAAGCTCTGCTCGTGCTCTCAAGGGATTCGAACTGGGTGCGAAAGAGTGGAGTAGCAGGTACTCTTGGGTACTTTAAAGGAAGAGTACTTGCGTTCTCTTCCGAATATCCCAGATTTTTCTTAAAAGCTGGTTATCTTAATATAAAAATTAACATGAGTTTTGACAAAATTACCATAAATTTTACATAATGTTGATATAAACATGCTGCTTGGGATGCAAACGGGAATGTCAATTTCATGTAAAATTCTCGTCAATCTTACATCACCGTTTGCGTATCACAGATGAAATTTCTGCAAACAGATTGGCAATATATTGATGAAGGTTTGCGTAAAAGAGATATAAAATGGACAAAAAATTTACAGCAAATTTATAAAATATTGACGTGATTATGCTGCTTGGGATGTGGTCCCTTAGGATGCTCTCCATGATATTCCCCAGGATGCTCGGGAGACTTACCGACCAATAATTCCCCTTATTACTCTTTTCACCCTTCTTAAAGATCGGTACGACGTTCGCTAGCCTCCACTCCTTAGGTACTTCACCGTGCGAAAACTGCTTTCAAATATGAATCTTAGTGGAACCAATATTTCTCTCGCTAGTTCCTTCATGGCTCGAGCAGGAATCCCATCGGGGCCACTCGCTTTACCCACCTTTAACTACCCTATCATACTCATGATCGTCTCCTCAGTGATGGAAATATCCGCAACGCGCGCCGAGTTCACCTCCTCGAGTCGAGGCTTCGTCGGATTCCACAGTGAAAACGGAAGAGAACTCGTTAAGTATCCGAGCCATATCTTTAGTACTTGCAATTGACTCCCCCCTGTCGTTCATTAGAGGCCTGATCGGCTGTTTACACCTACCACAAGCATACCGGTAAAGAGCTTTGGCATTCTTCAAAACATCGCTAACCAGCCGTTCCTCGACCTCCTCGATGTCTTCTGTGAAGAAGACCTGAAAGTATCGTCTACTATCCGCAGAATTAAAACTAATGGATGGATTAAAAGGTAGTAATGCTGCAGCAGGATTACATCGAGGCTCGATCACTCCCCTCACAACCATAGCATTACTTTGCCGCCATTCATATCTGCCATGGGGATGACAAAACAGGAGAGCTGAAAATGCCTCGAAGGGCAGATTTGCTTTCTTCCTGAACTTCCCATGGTGATTTGAAATGCATTTTAAAGCAACTGTAGAGTCCTTGACAAATTATTATGCAAATTATGCCATTTATAGCTGTCTCTAATGAGGTTTTGACTAACAAATCATAAGCTATTAGCAGTGAAGAAAGTAAAAGAGAATGGAGTCTCCCTCCTTTTTTCACCGAGGAAACAGCGTTCACACAAATTCTCCAAGCATGAGTGGGAACATCATTTCCTTACTCTTGCAAGAACGTTTAAAAATTATTGCCAACGTGCTCTTGCAATTAGTGTCAATATGCTCATAGTATTTGAGTAAAGAAAAGGCTCTGACCCAAAAGCCTGACTGGAGGTGCAGCACCAGGAACGTGGGGAATTTTAACCCTTTACCTTTTGCTCACACCATTCTCATACTTTTACAGTTGACCTTAATCAGTAGCTAAGAGTATTTTATGCATTACATAATATTCTTGAAGATGGCCTTAAGATGACCAGTTGCTGTCAAGGTTCCACATGGGTTGGTCACTGCTTCACTCTATCAACGAAGTGACTTCTGTCACTGCTTGATATAGTGACAACCACAGAACTGTTTAATTATTGGTGTTACTTGCTAATACAGGGTGACCAAAAAGAAATGCTACAAATATAAACGATAATTTTCCTTCTACTAATCTCGTTGAAACAAATGTCACACTAACATTTATTAAAACACTAACTTTGTAGAATATCAATAAATTTCAAAGTACAGTGAAAACTCGTTAACTCGAATCCTGATAAGCGAATTCGAGTTAAACGGAGCATTTAACATGGTGTCCTACGGGGTTCCGCCGGGACCAAGCTTTGAACTTCGAGATAAGCGGAATTTCGACTTATCAGGATTCGAGTTAACGAGTTTTCACTGTACTTTGAAATTTATTGATATTCTACAAAGTTAGTGTTTTAATAAATGTTAGTGTGACATTTGTTTCAACGAGATTAGTAGAAGGAAAATTATCGTTTATATTTGTAGCATTTCTTTTTGGTCACCCTGTATTAGCAAGTAACACCAATAATTAAACAGTTCTGTGGTTGTCACTATATCAAGCAGTGACAGAAGTCACTTCGTTGATAGAGTGAAGCAGTGACCAACCCATGTGGAACCTTGACAGCAACTGGTCATCTTAAGGCCATCTTCAAGAATATTATGTAATGCATAAAATACTCTTAGCTACTGATTAAGGTCAACTGTAAAAGTATGAGAATGGTGTGAGCAAAAGGTAAAGGGTTAAAATTCCCCACGTTCCTGGTGCTGCACCTCCAGTCAGGCTTTTGGGTCAGAGCCTTTTCTTTACTCAAATACTATGAGCATATTGACACTAATTGCAAGAGCACGTTGGCAATAATTTTTAAACGTTCTTGCAAGAGTAAGGAAATGATGTTCCCACTCATGCTTGGAGAATTTGTGTGAACGCTGTTNGGATAACTCGAAACGATTTGCCCGGTCCCTAAAAGTTCGAGTTAACGAGTTTTCACTGTATCCTCCTTTTGCTTTGATACAAGACTTTAAGCATTTCGGAAAATTATCCACAATGTTTCAGAGTAAATTGTCATCTATTTCAGTCCAGGCAGCCTGTAGAGATCTCTTAAGCAACTCCATATTTTTGGGCAGTTTAGAATAGGCCTTTGCCTCAAAAATACTTCAAACAGAAAAATTCAACAGTTAGATCCGGTGATACTCGTTGTTCAAAATGCCTGAAGGCCCATGAATGAACAACATTCTCAAGAATAGCCAACAGGCATTTCGCTCAAGAGGATTGGATTTTCCAGCAGGACTCTGCATCATCTCACAAGGCAAAAACCATTCAAGATTGGTGCAGAGCAAACCTGCCAAGATTTATTAGCGCTGAGAAATAGCCACCTTATTCACCAGATCTCAAACTGTTGGATTTTTCTGTTTGGAGTATTCTTGAGGCAAAGGCCTGTACTAAAATACATAAAAATTTGTATTTTCTCAAGTTAAAATGATGTTCTGCTTTCATCCTTTGATTCTTCTATCTCATGATGAAGAAACCTTTTTTCATGCAAACAAATTTACTAATATTACCTATTTTCATATTTTCATCAAAGTAAACAAGAAAAGAATGGTCCAAAGACCTCCTTGGAGAGAAAGTTTCTGGAGGATGCCACTCATTACTTCAACTTCTGAAAATAATATCTCTTAAGATATCCATGAATATCGTTCTAAAACGAAATTCATCAATTACAACTTTTCAATGCATAGGACATAAGTTACTAAGAAATATTGATATAAGAATCCCACATTTGGGTTTTTACATTTTGATAGTAGCAGTCACTCCCAGCAATAATATAAATGCACTCAAACAATGAAAATCACATTGGAGGGGGAGTCAACATATATATCTGTTGATGATAGCCTGGTCAGGATGATGATCCATTAGCCATGACAACCAATCAATGATGACCCATAAGCCATGACAACCAATCAAAATTCTTCTTTTCTTCTTCATGAAATTCAAGGTTTCAAGCCTACATCACAGATGAATCATGAAGAGACAAGTTGATGATATTCATAGACCTTGTTCTTAGCACATCACTATTCATTAGGTGCCAGGAAGACCCCCTTTCTCCATTTGTTCTAAGGAAGCCTGGAGGTTCATTTCAAACAATTCACAACGAATTGGCATCTCCAAAGAGTAGAATGGGTTCTTCAAGGCATAGTCTGCATACAACTCATAGATCTTCCTTAATAAATTTTCCACTCCAGTTTGTTTTGGGTCTGCCAGCACCAGAAACTTCACACCTGCAAATATCAATCACAGGTTGCAGAAGAAATAAAATAAAAGTATCACCTAAAAAGCAGAATGATGAGATCAGACCTGTCAATGTCTGAAAGCAGTGCATTCGGAAAGTGTCTGCTTCAAGGACTTGAATGCCAGAACTTCCATGCTCAGGGCTCAGTTGGCATGCAATTGCAAAAAGAGGGTAAAACATGGATGCCAGAAATAGCTTGTCATTAGTAGAGATGGGTGGCCTTCCGAACTTCACATTCAGGGGATACTGAGTTGGATCATTGAGCAGTTCCATGATATCCTTCCCATCAGACAACGTCAATCCATTGCAGGCTACTCCATTAATTGCCAGGACTGCATGACCAACTGGAAAGAAAGTGGAACATTACACTTAGCACAAGAGCAAGGCACAATGCAGCTTACCTAGCCAGTACTTTCAGATCCCAAATAGAGACCATTGACCCTAGGTGCCCACACACTCTCAGCTACAAGTCACAAGCTGAGAGTGGGTGGGTACCTGCAAGCTGCAAGTAAGAAGCTTAAACCTAGTCCTTGTTTTTCACCACCCTGAATGGGGCAAAACATGGGCTTCAGTCACACACATTAGGATTAGGATCTGAAAATAAGGCTCGAGATAGGAGTGCTAAGCTCTCACTTCCCATATTACTTAAAATTACATCCTACTTCCCCATAAATTAATTTTAAATGGCTTCAAGTGGGTGGCATTCTGTAGCATGTGGGGCAAGCAGAAAAACTTTAAAGGGTCAAGTCTGTACAGAACAGAGCATCCCAAAAGTCTAGACTTACAGGAATTATCACTGAATTCATGAAATATCCTCCAAGTACTTATCCCCATGTGTCACAGTCGCAGTTGTCCAGAACGACAGGAAATGATTTCCTCTCCTACAGTTCAGATAGATACAGGATCATCTCCTAGTTAAGACTAGTCACTTAAATGAGCCTTTGAACCATTACATCACAAGGTCCTCAAGCCAAATAACATAAAAAGTCTAATGATAGTCTAGCAAGAGTGGTTGAACATATAGAACTTTGCAAAGACAGAAAGGGAATGTCCATGGAGTACATTTAGTGAATATATGTAACAATAATTCTGATGAATTCAGGCTTTGGAGGAAGTTGGTACACTGAATCAACTTTCTGTCATCTGAAGAGAGCACACTCGGCAGTTTAAAAATTCAAGAAATAACTGAGGAATCCTTCCCTCATGCCACGATCTCCTTTTAGCTGATCTGGCTTAACCCACCCTCACACATTTATTCCACTGCCAAATTCAACCAAACTATGACTAAGAATGGGAATTTCCTAAGATTAAGAAAATAAATTTTCTAGTAATAGTTGGACATGACCTTGCATTTGCAATTAGTTGCCTTTCACTCACTTTTTGTTTGTGCCATGGAACCAATACTGCAGCTATAAGTTTCAACTTGTGCATGTCGTTCAATAGCTCATTTAAAGTAGTGAGTCAAATTTGTCAGATTGAGAAAGGTGAGAAAGTTAAGTATGTCATGGAATATGTAACTGTTCATGTAACTGTAACATGTAAATAAATAAAAATTTTAGGAACACAGATTGCATGAGTAAACTACACCACATCACACAAGTCAAGAGGGAGATACATCATCATACAGTTTGTTATATAGCGCTAATATTCTATGGTGACACTCCAGCACCTGAACTTAGAGTGAACCTTTGTACAATTTCAATTTGACTTCATAATATCTTCAATTAAATCAATATATCGTATTTACTTGATTAGCATGGACAATCTAAACATGGACTATGAGGGATCTTCAAGCTACGAAGGGCCTAAAGTCAACTTCAATAGCTCATTAAATGTCAACGTCTATGACAAGCAGGCTCATATGGGATTAGATCCTAGGTGCAGTTTGACTAATCTGAACAAATTCCTGACCTCTCACAGCATCCTGTTCGCCGAAAGTGACGATCACTTTCTTATTCTGGACTTCCAGCTTGAATGGAAGAGGATAGCTATAAACTTTCTCGACCTCCACCTTCGGCGGATTCTGATCATAATGATAGATGAGTCCGCCAGACTTGGATACGATGTAGATGCTAAGGATCACCATTGTAAATACTTTTTCACCATGTAATGACTAGTTGAGAATGAAGGCGCATCCATGTCTCATTTATCAGCGTTCCCTCTGGGAAATAATAAATACTCACAGTTGAACTGGAGAAGTATAGGTGTCAGCAGAAGCTCACAATATTCCTGTCTGTTCCTCTACGGCAGTGGTTCCCAATCTTTTTTTATTTGCGGCACACATAAGGACACTTGAACTTTCCACGGCACGCCCAGCCATTTACTCACTTTCAATAAGAAACTTGTGCTTGCTTCGCTGAACACAGCAGTTTGATACGAGACGTGATAGTGCAACTCTCAGCTCGTTTTCCACTGAAAGATGGCGTTTCCTCTGGTTTTTAAGTGCTTTAATTTTAGTTAAAATTTTTTTTTTTCAACTCTCAAATCTCACGGCACACTTAAGCCTTACTGGCGGCACATCAGTGTGCCGCGGCACACCGTTTGGGGAACACTGTTCTACGGAGAACAGAGACTGAAGGAGAAAAACCGAACGATTTGAAACTCTGAACTAACGATCAAGACTCAACGTAAACGGACAAGCAGAAATTATTTGAAGTTTCTCCATGTCAATTGCAGATAATAAAAATGGTTGTTTTATGCGTAATATGAATAAACTGCAATCCTATACTTTATTCTTTCTCTTCCTATGGCTTTGGTTTGGAAATTTCCCAAGTAAATGTATGTACTATATTACCAAAAATATTGGGGAGAAAGGACGACGTGACAACCAATTATCATTCCACGTTCTAACTCCGTCAGCTCCGATCCACTCGCCATACTGGTTAAACACTGACTGCAACAGATTGCTTTATATACTTTTGGACTACCGTAATGCCCTCTACCACATGATCTCTGGGGCAATCTGTTATTGACAGAGGGAGGTTTGTCCCAATGCTTTTGGTAATATAGTGCATGCATATCCCGAGGAAATACATAAATAAAACGATGATAGGGTGCTTGTTATCCGAACAAGATTTCCTCATCGACAAGGCGGGGATCTCATATCTTCATGGAAGCTTTCATCGTGCACGAAAGACCCGAATCTCACCCAAGTGGGTTCGTCAGATAACATGCACTGACGGGTGAAAGAAGAAGCACGCTTATTGATTTTCTAGGAAGCGCACATGAGGGGAAACGTGAGATGGCTGGACCGTAAATGAGAGTGACCGTAAGCTTCCCAGGCACGTGGAAGTGAAGATTCAATTAAGAGGGAGGTGCGAAGGGCACGTTAGCGCACGAATCTCCCATTTTCCGTTCCGTCACCCCGAAGGCGTGAATGCCCTCTTGAAGCGAATCTTTTGAATATCGGAAGGGTGTGGTATCCTTTCTGTCCGCGTCTCGTCTTGTCATCTCAGCTCCCCAAGGATAACTTGACGCGATATTTGGTCACGCCTCTTGTTACTGTCGTCAGTCGATCTTTTCCTCCTCTCTCTCCTGTCCTGCCCACCCTCGAGACTTGTGTACGTGGGAGCAAGGAACAAAACGTGTATTCCCCAAGTTACTACCGAATGCTTTACAGAGGAAGACCTCAGAACGGAGTCGTTCGATAACATTAAAGTGGCCCAAGTTGCTATGGGGTAAAAGCCCATAGCTTCATGAGATCATGAACGTAAGAAGTACAAGTGCATGTAACCTTATTAATGAGATCTCATCATACAATCGGTCGGATTACTTAAAAATAGGTTAAGCCTACATTATAAGCTAATGGCTACGTCACATGAAGCGAAATGAGCCGACGCAACACGGATCTCGTCCTACTCACGTATACTTGATTTCGACTGAACCGTTTCCTCTGATATGCAATTCTTAGTAGTCTTAACACCGAGTCTCACTTATCTCCCTGGTAGGAGCCCAAGGGATGCATCAGGTCTCTGGAACGCTCAGATATGACGTTCTCTGAGGTAAGCGTATTGCAGAGCCCCACAGCTCAATTGTTTTCCGGCTTAGGTCCTAGGATTACCGCAGAGCCAGTTGAGCCAGACTGTCCGGGACTAGCGACGTCTACGTGATTGACGATCTGAATCCCTGGAAAACCGTCAGAATCGCAATTCAATGTTCCTTCGACTTCATCTACGGGGTGAGCGGAAAAACTAGCGCAACAAGTTTAAGAAGTGAAGTTGGCATCAGACTTAAGGATACCCATTTCGGCTCGGCATTCGTGCTTGAAATATTATGCAGTCCTGTCACGGGCTCTACCGATTAGTCGGTATTTCTGAGATGGAAGCGAAACTTGTCAGGAACATGCAGAAACGTGATCAATCTTGAGAGTGATTGCGATTCTGCACGATTGCCTACCTCGATACGAGTAATGCATAAATGCAGCAAATTCCCAGGCAATTATTCATGGTAGTATTTGGAGAGCCTTTGCAATGCAAAATTTATCAGGAAACTCTTAAAGCGATTCCATGAAGCAGTTCTGCAAGTCTTATTCGTTGACTCGAATACAATAATGGCTCTGGGAGGCAGCTGGGCTAATCTTCCCGATTCCTCCTTCCCACAATGATGCAATGGATCGGAGACGTCACTTCATCGTTAACGCCTGCCCGTCTTTTTCCCTCGTTTCAATCCCACGCCCCGTGGTGGCATAATAGACAGCATTAACCCCCTGCGAAACGATTCATCACCCTCATCCCCGTTATCACGGAAATGAAGCAATTCAAGCGGCGACTATGTGCGACTTCCTGGTGGGTTCTGTCCATCTTCACGGTCGATCGACAGAAGTCTCGGAGTCTGTCTCTCCGTCTCTCTGTTTCTCTGTCTCCGGCTTTTGTTCTTCCACGGGATGTAATTCGATGAGGTTGTTTGCCCGTGGAATGCCGAAAACAAGTGAATGGCATGCCTTCGAGCCGCCATCGGAAGCTATAAGCTTAGGCTTATCGGTGAGGTAATTGGCACCATGCCCACGGCCCATAGGAGCCCATTATCCCTTTCCCCGCAACCCTTTGTCCACAAAGAACCCGATGAAGAATGTTTTCTCGAGGGTTACGCCAAGGTCGGCCCTCTCCCTCTCTCTATCTCGTAAAAAAAAAACCAGAGATGATTATTACCTAGAACCTATACGAGGTATGGGTTTACCACTCCTCACTTTAGCCAGTGGAAAAACAATGACTGACAAACAAGCGAGGTTTCTTTCCGTCTTCGAAGGCGGGAAAGGAATTTCTGACGTTTCCGGAGGAAAACGAGAGTTTTAATTACATCAGCCGCTTCAAAGTGGCAAGACGTGTTTGTATCTCAACAAATAAAACACTCCCTCTCTTCGATCGCCCAGAAATTCTACGAGGGCTTGGTCGAGGTTTCTTCATTAGCGTGTCATTAACAGAAAATGACATCCGTTCCACAACGTGGAACTGGTACATACACCGTCTGAATCAGGGAAATAGGGAATTTTAGCAGATGAGTCCTACGGGAATATGAGCACAGAGAAGCTGCTGCTGATTGCTTCCTGGTTGTCATTGTCATGGATACGCTAATAATTTTTTCCCTCCATATCTTCCAGAATAATTGCATTAGTTACTGATATGGAGAAAATGGTCGCACTTGAGTGACAGCCGTGAAACTGTGAAGACAGGGGACGTCAAACATGTGCGGATACAACAATTATCTGTCCTGAAATCACGTCATTACATTTACTGTGAAGCATGGCAAAAGAGCATCTGTAAGACAAGCTTCCTCTTCCGCAAAGGAAAAGGACGGAAACAAAAGGGATAAGGATGTGGGCGGGATCTAGATTAAGCCTCTACTGAGTTTGTGGTCGCTGTAATCCGCAATCCACGCAGAAGAGGTCCCCGATAACGTAAAGCCGAAGAACGGGAATTGTGGATGAATATATCACGTACTTGCCAAATTCTCGTGAGTGCCTTGAACTCACTGAGACACGTGATAGTTACCCCTCATCATTTCCCTCGCATCACGGATAGGTATACGACTCAAGCAGCGGCGGGAAGGAAGGGGGGGGGTTCGGGGGGCGGTGTGAGGGGCTTAGGAACCCCGCTCGTGATCCTGGTCGCAACCACTCCCCCCCCCCCCCCCCCCCCCCCCCCCCCCCCCCCCCCCCCCCCCCCNCGTGATCCTGGTCGCAACCCCCCCCCCCCCCCCCCCTTCCCCCGCGGGTCATTCAGCTGCCCAAATACTGAGACTCTCCTTTCTATTTGAAATAAGTAAAATCCTTCTTAGAAAAATCTTGCGTGCTGCACTGAACTACGGTGCTAAGTGAAATACGAGACACTCGCTGCAGCTGTCTCCAATTGGCCAGTGCGGTGCAAGTGCAGCTCACCCTTCACCCAAGTCTCGTGTCATGGGCACGTGGGACGAACTCGCGCCCTCCATCAGATGCACGAGGGGAAAAGCAGGGTTTCCTTTATGAGCTCCGGGCTTCCTGTTGTGACACATGGGTTTGTCGTACACGGGCTGAGTTCTTCCACGTGGAACCTGCTCGACGTGAAATCGTTTGTTCCCCCCCGAAATTAAAGGGTGTGGGCTCGCGAGGACACGAGGGCTCTACTAATGACCCACGACAAAATACGGTCTTCTTCTATAGAAGAGAAAAAAAAAAAAAAAACGAAAATAGAGAAGAGATACCCCGAGGGTTGGAAGGTGGATGATCATTGATGGTGCAATTTTCTTTGCACTGGTCAGTTGCGTTGCGTGAATCCCCAGTAGCACGCTCTATCTCTTTGTTTCTTTGACCTTCTGGCCAGGGGGTAGTTGCCTATCTCGGGGGGTCAAAGGGGCTTCATGAGATGAAGAAGATGCTGCTCCCGCTCTTGGATGCTATCCCTGATTATGTGTTTGTGGCCATGCCTAAAGGGGGTCTCTCGGTCCTATTATCTCGCGTGTTAGCGCACCCCTCGCTCAATTAGTTCAACGATTCATCCGAACTAAACGCCCTTTGTTCGGGTTCATTTGTCAGGCCCAGGTGTTGGGATTCAGTACTCGGTCGTGTCTTTCTCAACGCGGTCCCGATTCAGAGAGATTGGGACTGGGAGCATGGAGAACGTCGTCGAGCACGCATCTCACATCACGTTTTCTTTCTTTTTTTTTCATTTAGCTATACCTTTCCTTCACTCTCTTCATCGAATCGTCAATGCGTCACGTGGAAGAAACCTCACGTGAAGCCACCACGAGGCTTCTCGTCTTTGAAGATTTCGCGGATTTCCAATTACCGTTTGTGAAGATTGGATGGCGACGAGAAACCCACAGGAGTATGATATCTGAGGAGCAAAGGCTCGACGCAACTATTTCCAAGAATGGATATAATGGCTTGTAACATGAAAGAGGAAATTCTGGGGAGGAGACTCTGTAGAAGCGGGAGAAATAGCTGACTGCAGCAACTACAATGAATGTCTTCGGCTCTCATTACCACCAGATGCAACGCGTGCTCTTCCGCCGCAGACAGAGAGGTTCATCTGGCGTCAGACAAGTTCCTCCTCCTCCTCCACCTTCTCCTCATTCCGCCCGGAAACGCCGGCAGCTGGCCACCAGTTGCCACTGTGGGGAGTCGGAAGCCTATAGAGAGACTATAGAGGCATTGGAAAATAAGCACGAGGGCCTCGTCTGCTCACGTGCCAACAATAAAAGGAAAAGGGGACGACAAGGCGCCAACACAAACACTGAATCTCTTCTGTTGTCCTCCCGACTTCCTTCATTTCATCTTCCTCCTCAAAGAGTCTTTTTGTTCCTTACTATTTTCTTTTTTCAAAGAAAGCACTCACTTTTATGGCGTCTCGCACGATTTCCATTCAGCTATTGGCATAGCGTTAGTGAACGCAGAATTCCAGAGATTTTTATCGACCGATAAATACATCCCTCGAGAAGGGGAGGGAAGAAGACTCCTTATAAATACGATCCTACTTGTGCTGCAAGGCATTCCATCGTGCACATGTCCCCATGCCCCCCCCTCTCCCCCCCCCCACCCCCCCCCCCTTCCTTCTAGCTCGAGACAGAGGATGGGGTTTCTACGCCGCGAAGGCAACCGCCGAAAGGCTATGTCGATACGAATTACACGGGGCTTTGAAAAGTGGGACACGTCTCACCTCTTCGGCCCCTGGTTTCCATCAGACCGAAGGATTTCGGAATCAGAGAGAAAAAAAAAGAAACCCACTCGACGTGGCCTTGACGAGATCCCTACTCCCTTTCCTTCTCTCAACAAACGGAATTTCCAATGAACTGTATCAAGAGATCCTTCAAAAAGTTAATCAGTGAAATTGATTTGCTAATCGTTTCCGAAGATTCTCATTTACGGTCTGAATGATCTCGGCGTCTTCGGATTATTTCCCCAAAGAGGAAGAGAGTAAGTGTGCCGAAAGGAAGTGATATTCGCCTCCATTCCCGTCCCCTTTGCATATGCGTTCGAGGCGTCCGAAGGGGTGTAATGGGTTTAATTACGCCCATTGTTTTTGAGGAATCAATTAGGATGGCTACCGTGGGACAAAGAGGGAGTTCGGTGCTCAGGAATGACAATTGGGCCTGAACTTTGACCCCCAGGTGAACTCCGGGGGTCAGTCAGACCGAGGGAACTTCTCACCTACGAATAACCGTCGCGTCTGTACCGCTTTGTCTGTAACGACCGCTCCGCTTCCATAAATAGGCGCAGAATGCAAACTTCAACGCAATCACGATTTCATCGTGGGCGGTTGCGACGAACTTCAAGAAAGAAAATTAGATGCATTCGACCTCAAAATTGAGTGTATAATTGGCTGCACAGAAATAGCTCCAAGAACGACTTCTCGGGGACAGACCATCAACAGACCACGTCGAGAAAAAGAAAAACAGCTTGCATAACAAATATCGACCGTAAAATTGTATCTGTGCCGATATGGAATTCCCCAGTTCTTATGGAAGTTATTACGGAGAGCGTGTAATAAAAAGAGACTAGAGGTGAAGCACCGGGAGGTGAGCGAGGGCATCCACGTTCAGAGATTGCGTTTCCTCGTAATGCGAGGAAATTGGAGGGAATGACCACGGCGACCCACGGGCCTATGATCAACGTCGTGTAATGAGAGACCCCATCCGATACGACAGGGGTGCTTACAGCTTCCGCGAGACGTCATCACGCCGCATGCGGGCAGGGATGCTCGACCTGTTAATCCCCTCTCCGACTCGCCGCTCGAGAGGGCTCAGAGCGGAATTTCTCATTTCGAGGGCGGTGAGTGTGTTTCGATTGCGGATGTTTACTTCAAGTTTACTTACTTTAACCCTTTCAGTCCTGAACTTAAATATATAAATATTGTACCAACGAATTTTCCTTATTCGAGTGTTCACAATGAAGCGTCATTAATCCTTTAATAAATCCTAACCCTAAGAAAAACACAAAAGGTCACAGGGACCCAGAAGTCTCGCTAGACCTCAAGGCCAAACATTCCTTTATAGCCCTCCAAAATATATGGGGAAAACACGTGGGACTCTCGAGTCTCGCCAAGACTGAAAGGGTGGCGTTTACTTATGCGTCAAGTGTGACTAAGCAAATGAAGCGCACTTAAAAAAAAAAAAGGTTTTCCGATCTTGCCTCTCCTCGGCCTCGGCAAAAGGCGAGCATCCCTGTGATACAGCTACACGAGAAAAGTGGTCCGGCCGCATTTTTTCCTATCCTACACTTTCAAGTTTTACATCCCCAGTTCGCATTCTTTCGTGACAGGAACACGCGCGGATCCCAACCTCCTCTCTTCGCTTTCGAAGAAACAGAAAATAAGGATGCTGCCGTGGTATCCCTTCCTCAGGACAACACGAACTCGACATCATTCGTGATCCGAACGGCCTTCAGAACGACCGTCGCATTCTGGTTCTCTCATACGAGAACCTCATCATTCTAGTGCCCTTTCTCTGGGGGCATTTTCGAGACTACGAAGAAATCCTCCGAGGGTCATGCGCAACATTTTTTTGTATTTGAAATTGGGTCAAGCATTATTAAACAATTCTCGGTCTTCTTCGAGATAGTATATATTGAAACAAACACGCGGAGATAAAAGTAAATAGGGTGAGGCCATTGTGACGAGAGAATCCCCATCCTCGAAAATCCGAGATAATCATCGGCCTCCGAAGTCCACCTCTCCTTGGAGCATTTTTTTTATCTCTCTCTCTCTCTCTCTCTCTCTTCGAAGAGCCTGCAGGTAATTGCATGAGCTCCAACAGCAAAGGTAGAGGCGATAGAGAGAAAGAAAGAGAGAAAGAAGAAGGTAAGTCTCATGTCTCAAACTTTCTCCACTCTTCAAATAGGTCGATCGATGTCTGAGGTATCGTTCTGCAAAGGAGGCTATATTTTCGCCGACAGGGTGCATTTGCGCCTTGATTGAGATCCAAAGTGGTCCTTGCATGCATAAGCTACCTGCAGGTAACTCGAATCGATAATGAGACTCCCTCAAGCTGTCGTCGAAGGAATGAGACTTTGAAGTTCGATTTTTTTTTGTTAGGCGCGCAATTAACCCAGATCAATCGGTAGATTGATATGAAAATGTTTTAATGGGGATTATATATACCGTATATTGTGTTGGGTGATTGAGCGATTGTATGTATGTGACAATATGTAGTTCCCCCACTAAGATGGGTTATGGCAAGGCGCCCAAAAATCTGGAATCTGAAAGTCGATCGGGCCGAATGAGATAAACTGGCGGTATCGGCCATTCACTCATCGCGCCATTATATTAAGAATGCCAAGATGACTCCGTTGCCATTTGGCAGATGACAGAGCGCCAGATGAGGGTTCCTTCACCTCGCGCCAATTTTTGCCTTCTGTTCCGGTTCCGGGTGGGGAATTATGAGCCCATCAAAGTTCGACTCATCGGGCAATAAATCGATCGAACGGGCCACTATCGCCAGGATTGAAACTTTCGACCAATTAGCAGTCTTATTCTATTTTTTACTCATCTCAACGAGATTATTTTTAAGAGCCGAGAAGGTGAGGACGGAGTGAATTCCACAGCCAAGGTTGGAGTATGCCCAAGCCGATCGCGTGCCAAGTTCCCTCATCTTCTACTAAATGGAAGAAAAATAATTTCCGGAACCCCCGCCAACCGGCTATGGTCTACGTGGGAGACCCTCGTACCATTACGGAGTGAGCTCGGACAGCCTTGTGAAACATCAACGTCGGAAGAGAAATGTTTTGGCCGAGGGTCACTTTCCGACGATGAATCATGTGATTCCTCTTGGTGGGCGTCCGTCTGGAAATTAATGCTTTTTCAGTCTTCACACGTCTTCGGCCGGTTATCGCCAGTTCATTAGAACCTTACGTGAGACGGGGAATTAATTGGAGACGGAAAGGGAGATGAATGGACGTGACCCGAGATTAGGGACCTCGTCGGACGTAGGCATCGGGCACGTCGACTCATTGGGGTCGGTCGACGGTCGACCGATTTTCGAGAAAAACGTGCCGACCTTTGCATTCCCTTCGGTTCACTGGGTCACGTGACACGCCACCGTATCATTCATACCTTCCGAACGTGTTGGGTGGAAAAGAAATTGCGCACGCATTTTTTCATACGGACGCAAGTTAACGGAGCGAGGGACCATAATAGCAGGGTCTGGTTTCCTGGCCCACCCATCTCCGTAGAGGACCATACCGAATTGTGGTCTAAACACAATCGTCTCATGTCTGCTCCTTTCCCCACACCTCAATCAATGTTCGTGAGATGCGGCAGAGGCCACGGACACGAACTCGAGGGACATAACTCAAGGTCTTCGAAGAAGCGGGATTTCCTCTTCATCACGCACGGTTATTCGTCAAAAACGAGAGGCAATTAAATAGAGAAGCCTTGAACCTCACTCCTCCACGTGGATATCATCGCAGACAATGGGAAAAAAAAGGGGGGAAAAAAGCGGAAAATAATGGAGATGCGTAAACGAGATGAGTGACGTAGAACGTGGAAGCGAGGCGTATTCTCAAGTCCAAGGTTAGTGAACGTATAATGGAGCTCCGTTCCCTCCCCCAAGGCCCAGGAAAGCACTTCTCTCTTGGGTGTCCGCATATCCGCTTCAGTGTTTCAAGGGCAGATCAGACAGATTATTTATGGGGCACGAACCACCCCCAGCCATTCACCACGGATCATAGAGCAAATACCTTCCAGTCATTAACACAGACGAACGGACGGATCGCCCCAGATTTCGCGCCAGAAACGGCGTGGGAGAGAAGCGCAGAGAATGACGGTGTTTGCATGCATTTCAAAGCGGGGAGACGGAGGGGTCAATCATTTCGGGTCACCGGGATATTCGGGGTTCGGGGTTTCATTTATCACGATGGATCACGGTGACTTTCGACCTTCACCCCGACGCTATGGGAAATACATTCCAGCGTCCGTACACGATCCAGACTTGCATCTATTTGGCCTATTCATGAGGGGCGTACGAGGACGAGGGGGTCCTTGATGGGGTACGAGGGTATATTCTATCGCATCATGATCTTTCTGACCCACTCAGATAAGCCCCATTCATTGTTCTCATTACGGAATACCCTTTCTAATCTCACGGGGTCCGTTGTGAAGGAATCTTGCTACCTTCACCTATAGCGTCAATTGTGCCAGGTACGCTGTCAATTGTGCCAGCCACATTCCGCATAATAGCAAGGAGTTTTTGACAGACTCATTCAAACAAGAATGAGGGCAGGTCCCATTGCATATGCGTATACCAGGTACTTCATTACCGTTCTTTTCCGCCTTTCGAAAATACCTTGGAAATATTTCCTCAACAGCCGTGAAAATCCACCCCGATCCCCAGCGTATGCCAGGAGTTCCGATCGTTATGATGTCGGCTCTAGCATCCTGCTGCTTTCATCCTAACAGATGATACCCGGATTTGGAAGACGATAATACCTCTAACCAGTTAATCCTGGCCCTAAACCAAATTTAAAACATCGATTCCGTCATGAATTTTATCATCGTTTACAATCAATGATATTCATATCTACTTCAATGATCTTTGACCGACCCTTTCCATTTTGGTGAGCAAAATTGCATATTCTATCTGTTGCCTTTATTTGGTGCCATGACCAGAATGGAAATTCAGGACTTCATTCCGAAGTCGTCGATATGAAATTCACAAAAATGAGTCAATTTCTGGACGATTCCAGATCCGGAAATGTCGAAAATTTTCAGGTATCTTTCATCCCCCCTTTTTATTGAACCTCATTGTTGGTCACTGTCGGTGTTTCCTCGCAGTCTGAGCCAATTGCTCTCTTGTTCCAGGAGCATTAAATTCTTTAATGGTCCTTCGTTGAATTGCAAAGGGTTTTATCCGCATACTTAGGTTGGATTCGTAAGATTCTATTCAAAGTTGATTCGCTTAGTTTCCAAAGTTGGATAAGTGATTTAGCTAATTAAAAAAAACTGTTAACTAATGATTAGTAGTCGGTTTCGCCCCTTCAGAGTGATAGCATTTGATATTCGTGAAATGCCATGTAACATTTTCAAGGACGTGACATTCAAATGTCACATCTCGTAAAACTGAAGAGTGAAAGAAGCCGCCTCATTTCATCTCACGGCAGGAAGGAATTTAATTCCATTTCGGGAATTCTGTAGCGATTTTTATTACATTCCAGTGGAGTGGATCCCACGAGGGTAAACAAGTCACGATCATTAAAGCAAAGCATTGAAGCTGGAAAATCACGAGGGTAAAATAAAAATTCAATCGCAGTAAGCGGTCAAGGCCAACACAAAGGCATTTGCTTCGGCGTCTTACATTATTCGAATTGGCAGCGCAGAAAAAGGAGACCCGTTGGATCGGTTCGCCCTGGGCAAGATGATCCGATGGGCGGAAATTATTCATGATTTAAGTCATGGCCTCGTGCTGACGCAATTCCCGGATGATGCTTTCAGGCAGTGAGCTCAGAATGAGCTCAGATCTGCTGACTGCATGGTTGGAGAACGCATGAAGACAGGCTAGTAGGAGCATCACGCCAGATTAGGATCTTCCATAATGCCACTAATAAAAAAAATTCGCATACCCATTTACATTTCTTTCGCACACATGATGCTATCGCAGAATGAAAGCATGCATCGTCAGTACGTAGGTCCAAAGAGTATTTTGAGCATGAGATTCCTGAGACACATGGCATTCTTGAGGGATCAGATCCCCCGCCTTGTGTGCCGTGCTTTATTCCTGCAATCTGCATCTCCAGACGTTGCCACTTGTCATGCAGGTGCTCGGAATGCCGAATGCAGCTTCTGGCTCGATGATGAGTCCCTGGAAAGTGACTCAGGGAGTATGACAGTTCTGCTCTCTCGCCTCTCAGATTACACGGAAGATAGGCGGATTGCCCTAAAATGGGTATCTACCCATTCGTCTCTCCCACGCTTGAAGGGAAGTGCAGATTTTCATTCCACCCATTTCCGAGTAACAGATTTTCAGGCATAGTTTCCGAGGCAGGTGCACGTGGTATGGCGAGCAGATGTGCCGGGATCCGGACCCGCCCACTACTGTAAAGCACCGATCCGAAATCCCGGTGTCCGACTCATTCCACGGTCACTCCCTTTATTTATTTTTCACCATCGGGCGTGGCGGAAATAGGATCCAGATGGAAGGGTTCCTCTCCGAAATAATCCAGGCCAGGAAAGTAGACGTAATGAGTCCATAAAAGAGCAAGAGGAATTTCGAATTGAACTGCTCCTCACGTACGCTGCCAGGTTTCTGTTCTTTCAATCGAAAGTCTTTAGAAGTCTGCTATTCTCCGAAACTCGGTGCCTTTCCTCGACCTTCAAGAACGAAAGGAAGCTATGGATGTCTTTCACGTGTAGAGGTGGGAGGACTTGCCCTCTTTTCCCGGTCACGACGAGAAATGTTGGCGGACAAATTTTGATGGAGTACCCCCCTGAGTCCATTCTCCGGACAAGTCATAATTATAGTCCCTGTTCAATTTCCGGCACTGTCCACACTTCAACCTCGAGAGATCCCATTATTTCCAGTGGCAAACCTTGGCATTTCATGCACCGTTGTGCGTGCGGATTCCGGATTCCCACATTTGTGACAAGAAAATAGGAGATATTAAAAGAGAAGGCCATATTGTAAGGAATAAAAATATTCATTTTCAAGCCACATATGAGAAACAGAAGCACGGGTCTTTTTTCTTTGTATCTTCCCCACAAACCCCCCCAAGTCGAGGCTCTCCAAATAGCAAAAAGTATGTGGACCAAAATTTGTCATTCTTTGGGAAAACAGTCTCAATAGATTCTTCTTATATGATACAACACTGAAACAGAGTCACTCTTCTTCCTGACTTGACAAAAAAAAAGAGAGAATCGGTCACATGACTAGGGAATGAGCAGAAGCAGTTTCTGGTTTCTGCTGAGACAGGGCATGGCACCAAACACTGGGACTCCACAGAGGAAATCGTCTCAGATTACACCGGGAAACCCCGAAAAGAAAACCCACAGAACAGCCGATGAGATCCTGAGTCGAAGGAGATTCGGAGTATTCACGTACCGACGCGGGAGGAAAAAAATCCAAGAGCTGCTTCGAGAAGAAAGAAATCCCAGCGATAACCTGCAATATAAAGGCAAGAGAATGCGGTTGAATGGATCGTAGTCATTACACAGTGATAGAGATGAACGTGAGTGGGAATTTCACGTAAGACCTCCTACCTCGGGAAGGGAAAAACATCTTTGGTCTAGTGCACACCCCCTTCTTCCTCCGGGACAAAGGAGATCAGATATAGAAGTAATTCTCATAATTTCGATATGACGAAGGAGTCTTCACGGGACTTGAGGGCGAGGAGGTTTCACTTCGATCCGATGACCTCGACATCGATAGCTCCAGGCTTTTGCTCCACAACAGCTACAGATCGTAAATCATGCAAATACCATGAATAGATGGAAAGGTGAGGTAAAGTGTCAAAGGACAGTAAAAGTGGGCAAATCGCATTTCAAATCACGACCTCTCGCTCACAAATCTCAAAACGACGTCGCACACCGCAAATCTAGCTTAAATAAATAAATAATTGAGATGATTCCAATCCGATTTAAGTTACGCTTTGGAGGCATCATGCCCGTACAAGCACAGCAAAGTGATCGGTGCTTATAATATAAACATCCTACTTTCTGGATCTTTTAGCTGATTAGTCATTTCGAACAAAATTGTTTGCATCATATCTGCTGATTCGCGAGCCTAATCAAATCTCAGATTGTGATCTCAGTCACATTTAATTCTAAATACGATTTCATTTTGTCCATCTCTGAGGAATGATTTTTAAAAATGAGTATTACCTTCCTGCGTGGAGGGGGTTCCGGGTTTCTCCTGATGACCAGGGCCGTGGTTCTGGGCTCCGGGCAATTTTGTACCACAGACAATGGACAATCATCGGGGTGAAGTTTCCTCTCTAGACCCCTGTTCTGCATCGCCTAAATGCACCAATCAGCATCTTCTTTCATCTCGTGGAACTCAAGGATACATTGAGGATGGGACTTAAACAAAAAAAAAGGGACGAACCTCATGGATGGAGAATCTACTGAGAGGTTCCTTGATGTTGTAGCAGTTGAGAAGGAGTTGGATGAGCTCGTCCACCGTCGTCTTTTCCGAAATCAGCAGGCTTTTGTACTGCGACTACATGTGCACACACATGCGGTTATAACTCTGGTACGGGCCATATGACGAATGGGAAGGACGGAGGGAAAGGACTTACGCCGGGCATGAGACAGGCATCGTGGACCTTGACGAGACCCCCTCGTCGCATCTGCAAGGCAAATTTCGACTCTCCTCGTGGGTGACAAGACTGAAGCTCCGCCGGACACGCCTCGTCATCCAGCACCATTAGCGTCCGGATGGGAACTCCTATGTAAAACCAAATTCCCAATTCAGTCATTCAGCCACGCGCAAAATACGTATGCATATTATTGTCAACGAATACCTAACGGATCTTGGGAGAGGAAGGGGAAAAACTTGACAGAAGATTCGAGGATGAAAAGGGGAAGAAAGGAGTACAAGTGTAACAGTACATCAGATGGTAAGAAAAGCGTGGTGAGGAAGTGGCTTTCAGCTTGAAATTCCTAGTCCATCGACCCTGGGGAAACAATAATACGTGGACCTCCGCGATCGACGGAAGGACTCTTCCTCATTTCACGCCCCGGCCCAATCTATACTCCATTGAAAAGAGTTAATGATCGGGCCACACGAGAGGCGCTTCATCGACGGCAAAACCCATTGTTTGTTTCCGGTAGCTAGGTCATTCCGATCCAGACCGTCCCACTGACTTCACTATCCTACTACGCACTGCCATGGATGAGACATGATACAGGCTTATCACTCGAAACCAGGACCTCCAAACATTCCCATGTATTTGTTTTGTTTCTCTTTTTATTTATTCCGTTCGATACGCTGACACCGTTGCGTCGTGACCCCACGTTTGCTCTCGGATTACTACTCCTGTTTCGCGGACCGGGGAACTTCGACTTCAGCTGCAATGAATGGATGGAATACACGAAAGGTATGTATTGCGATACGTAACGTGATCGTAAATCCGTCTCCTGTCGCACATCAATTTAGTTTTGACGGAAACAGAAACAAGGGATGGAGGAACCATAGAATCACAAGAGAAAAAAGAAGCTGACAGCAGCGAACATCATTATTCTACGAGTCACCTTGACCCTTGATCCAAACTGCTGACATCAGCCGTTGAATTCCTTTCCTTGATGAATCGTGCCAAGAAGATGCCGAACTACGTCATAAGCTGTTCCTGGTTCTCCTTCGAGTTTCAACTCCATTCAGTTCTGATACGCGAGGTTATCGCGACATGGTTTTAATTGCCCCGGGAGGCAGCACTGGCGGACACGGAAATAAGAATGCTGCATATGATTGCAGATTGACCTGGATTTCAGGGGTTTGTCATGCATAAAAAGGCCCTCTCTCGAAGCGTGGGCACGACTTTTCTTCAACGGGCCTGTCAGCTTCCCATATACACGTCCATTATATGTATATTCCATTATGGATAACCAGGCTAGCCTTAATTGGTTCCATCTTCGCTCCCATCCGATTTGAAAGGCAGAGAGAGGGAGAGAGCAAGAGAGAGAGAGAGAGAATGCTTGGGATGAAAAGAGGAAGAGGGAAGAGAACGGAAGCCGATTCGTGTGTACCTACAGCCCTTCAGCCTTTAACACTTCCAAGGCCAAGAATCCTGAAGAGGGGCGGGAAAGAAAAGGGGAAAAACCCCCTTCCTTCCCTCCATGTCAACAAGGGGAAACGGTAGTACTTGCCTAGTTGGTAAAGAATCGCTATTGCAGAGGCTTGCCTTGCCTCTGCGGAAACTTTGACCAACATCTGACCTTAAGATAAAACCAACTTTAAGCCCGTCATGTCTCACACATCCACGGATTATTGCTCACTTCTCCTTTTTAGAAATTATTTGAGATTGGAGTTTCAAAAAGTACTTCAAGACAACACGGGTGGGAAAAGCACACTGTTTTACAGCGCATTTACCTTCTAGTATAGTTTTAGTTTAGCGAAGACGATAGAAGCAGATCCCTAGCTTGTGGGAAACAAAGGAGTGGATAGGAGGGAGATAAGGAGAAAAGAGGTGACCTCTGACTGGCTGACTGGGCACATCTCCGATCACGATTCCCTAATAATCAGGGACTTCCGAATGGAGGGAACGGAAAATGTTCTCACTTGTACACAAAGACCTCTCTCCTCACCTGTCTTGCGGATCAACACCTCCATGGTGAGGTAGAAGAGATTGGGATCTCGGTGCTTCATTTTGTACTTGGACAGAAGGGTGTGGATGAGTTCCCGGCAGGTGGTCTGGTAGCTTATACTCAGCGTCTTGTACTCAATGTCCGGCCGCAGGCATTTTGCGTAGATCTTCATCGTCGCCTGAAACACAAAGGAAAGAAGGGAAATGAAGAAAAAAAAAAAACCTCAGAAGACACCAGTTTCATTCTCTCTGATTTCATGCAACGCTGCGTCGTGAAGGACAGAAACGCAGGAAGTCTCATCCTTTTCCCTCTCTACTTCATTCTATTTCCGCCACAAAGAGGGTAGGCTTCTCCCCCCCCCCCCCCCCCCCCCTCAACGGATTTCCGCAACCGATGAGATCGACCCGAAATTCGAGCCTGGGGAAATAAGAGGCTCGGCGGAAAACCAAAGAACGAGAAGACCCTCGACCGAAAACCACACGTTCTGGGGTCGCCAGGCACCGAAATCTGGGGGATTCCTTGGTTTCTCGTTTCCTTTCGGAATGGGACAATGCCAATGGCGTCATCTAGCGAAGATAATGACCTAATGAAGGGCATCTGGATGCCTTGAATTACCCTCTTTCAGTGCAAGAGATAACAGGAGGAAAGAAAGGAAGCGTGAAAGCCTATCCGAATCGGCTTATATCCCCCTCTTTCCTTAGTATCAGTAGTACCACGCTCTCGTTGGTACACGCAGGTGATATCACCACTGATTCTGACCTCATTTCATGCTGCCTTTGTGAAGGAAGGGGTCGTGAAAACCCACGATTGGCAGTTCACACATACGCTGCTTGTGGTTTGATGAGACAAAAAAAAAGTCGGTCGATTGCAATCGAAGGATGAGAATGATCCATCATGTCATAAATGAGTTATCATGAGCCGCGAGGGAGATAATGCATGGCGAAGAGGAGACGGCTTCGCACAGGACGGATGAATGATGAGAACGAGAAGATGAGAGAAGCTGTGGGGATTTTGTTTAGACAAGCCTCTTGAAAGGTTCCAGGTGTCCCATGCCAACAACGACTCCCCATGCCATTCCATTTCATTCCTCCCTACTCAGCATTTCTCACTTGAAGCTGGCCCCCGGAATGTTTACACTGCTTTGTTCCTGCAATCAGCACCTAATTCCCGTCGAACTTGGGGCTCCATTTACAGGAAACGACACATCCGCCGAGGCAATCTACCTGCAATGGTCTGACGAACTCACACGACTTTTCGGGATCGTGTGAATTGGGGATTTAAAGCTATTGAGGAAGACAGGGGAAGAAAAAGCGAGATGTATGGGAAAAACCTCACGAAACGACGTGAATGTTAATTCAAGGCGGGAATCTTCCGGGGTTTTGCGTTATTTTTGCACAGGTCATTGACATTCCTCACTCGTGCTGATTTGGGCTTTCATGGGAATTGTGCTGAGCCTAACTACACTCTATTGGGGATGCTGGCAGTGAAAACGAGAAAAAGAAGACCCTGGGGAAAATCTCCCATTCTGTCCTTGAAAGGGAAAAGACGACAGGTGCAAGACCCAAACGGTTTTCTTTCTCCCTCTCTCTCAAATTAAATTCCTCATGAAATATTGCGCAGGGAGCCTCCCTTGTCGGCAATTAGATTCTGTGCCACTATCAAGGAGAGGAGAGGTTCCATCAAAGCCTAATTACATAGCATTATTCCTCCATCGCGGTAAAATAATCCTCTCTTATACCTGCAACGAAACGGACCCGGACCCGGACCCTTACCTTCATTGTTCCCAGCACACAACACACGTAAAGCACGTACAGGAGCAGTTACACAGAGAGACTGGTAGGAAACGAGGCATGGAGCACATAGATGAGAGAGAGGGAATGTCCCAAAGGCAAATGGGCTTTTTCTAGGCCACTCATACATTACATCACCTACGGCAAAGCCTGTTGGAAATCTGACGCTACAAACACGGAAGTTTCTCATTATCTTCAACCTACTATATGAAATATGATGCCAGAACTGGTGTATAAAAAATGCATATTTCTCCAAAAAGTATGTCTCTTTTTGGAAGCCATCACGTACCAGTACCTCAAGTGGGATTTTTTTTTTGCATCAGTCAACACCTGAATAGGAGCAAGGCAAATGGTCAAGACGAGCATATAATTGCCTTATCCTAAATCCTCTCTCTCTCTCTCTCTATCTGGCACACTTGAGAGGGACTCTGCACTTGCCCAAAAACTACACACGATCGTGCACGCAAAGAGGGGTAGAAAAAGACTCCGACGATCATCCGTCATGGCAACAATGCCCGCATTTGTCTGCCTCAATGATGAATGGGGTCCAAAAGTACCGGCGGCACTCTTTCCTTTGCAGCTTTCCCTGATATAATCAGCCGACTTCGGGATATATCTCTCATTAGTCCCATTTTATTCTCCAACGGCTAGATAACGTTTGTCCTCTGTCTTGTTTCCCCTCGCGATGCTATCGTCGCGTTTGCATTTTTTTCATTCGGTATAGCTTTGCTCTATGTAACCACCAGCGATTTACCGCTGACAGAGAATGGAATGCAGAATGGTGATGAGAGAAGCCAAGCATACGCAGAGTGGTCTTTTCCTCTCTCTGGGGTGTTCCGGTCTACGGACTTCGGTATGGCCATTGCTTTCCGGGAAATGATGTCGCACATTTCCATCTACCTATCGCTATCTATGCACCTGTTGCAGCTTCTGTCCGACGTCCTTTCATGTCTTCCATCGACATAATGCAGAGCAGGAAAAAAAACTGATCCGATTTCCAATTCTTCTGCATACATAGACTCACTCGAGGACGCGCTGACTCATCAGAACACAATGAACAATACCCATTGAGTTCGAAGCACGCGTCAAAGGATTTAGTACTGTTTTTTTGCTCCTTCTGGAATGTCAGTAAGTCGTGAGGAATGCAAAGATGTCAGTACCCAACCACAACAGATGTCTTCTTTTGTAATCGCCAGAGGAAAAACAGAGAAGGCGGTTACGTTTCAGACAACCTCCGATTAGGGCTAATTTTTCCTTCCTGGCCTTTTTATTGGTTTACGAAATCGCTTTTTTTTTATCCCTCCCAAGCTTAGGAAGGTCTACACCTAGTGCAATTAGCATGCCGACGAGAAGAGACAGAAACATAGGTTAGGTGTTGACAATGGGGAGGGCGGATGGCCTAGTGACTACTCGCTAGTGAGGGCTCCGGAAGTGACATAGACCCGCCCTGGTATGGGAGTGGGTCTTGTATTCGCATCTGCCATCAACATCCACAGCCACGATATCCCTTGATTGATAGTCCGGTCAGTGAGGGGAGGGAGGGGGGAGCTAGAATCTGGTATGTGCAAGGAAGGAGGGGGACGGATAAAAATCAGGATCAGGCGTGGCACCTCAATGTAGAAATCTGACACGAGACAGGGACGCCTGTGATTTCAAGTGAATTTAAAAAATCAACTGCGTGGGATGCAGATAGTCACTAAGGATGCCTACGCAGATCGCTCTCTGGAAAATAGATCTTCGTACATTTACCTCCTTGGTTTCCAATGAACTACTTGAAAGGAGCCCTTCACGATCAAAGCTCAAGGGTGAAGCTCAAAGAAATTCAGTCGGAGAGAGAGTAATAGAGACGTTTCTCTCTTACCATTTGTACGAGCTGAGGTGAAGAATCCCCGGTGAGGCTTGTATAACTGGATGATCGGGATGAGAGTGTATTTTCAGGGCTCAAACTCCCATAACTCATAGTGGAATTGATACTCATGGTGTCGTCCCGATGCCTCATGATATATGACCCAATCGGGGTGGAACATTGGCTCCGAGGCGGAACCACGTGCACGTGCTTCAACATCGTCTTCACCTGATGGGGAATAAGATGAGAAGGAAAAAAATCAAAATTTAAGGACGAAAACGAGTGAGGGATGAGATACAGTACTGAAAAGGCGGGCCTGCACTGTCATGTTCCACTCATCTGTTTCACTTTCCTCACAGCTGACATAACGTTCTCCTTCTAGAACTATTGCATCACGAACTCCGTGTTCTGCTTCACGGACTTCCAGTATGGAGATGATGTTTCTGAGAAACCCCTTCCCTCAATGACTATATCGAAGGGAAAACCCAGACGAAAATGCTTTCGAAGGACGAGGATGGGAACATTCCTTGGCATCACGATCTCATAATGGCCCATCAGAGATTGTAAAAAGCGTTCATCTCGCCTGAGAGTTTTCCTTCCCCCGAGGTCAGAAACGGGAGCAGGGATAAGAGAGTAGAGGATCCCTGACCCCTTGCCCAAATTACGGGTCCAAAGATTACACACGATGATCCCTGGATCGGGATTTCGTACACAAAGAGGCTTCCGGATGTGTGATTGCAAAACACGACCCTCCCTGCACATAGCCAAGCCTAGGCGCTTTTTTTTTCTTTCCTTTTCTTCTCCCGGTCTTCTAATCTAAGGTGAAAGGGAGGTCCGGATTCATTTGGGGCAAGGTCGCCTGGAGTCTCTTCTTCACTCCATTCCCAAATGATGAGAAGGAATCCGACATAATACACCACGGTTCTTCTCAGCCTAGTTGCACAACCTCATTGCTTATTTGCCTGTGTCATTAAAACCTCATTATCTAAGAGGGTTGAGAACAGTCCCGCTTTTCCCTCTTCAATGCCTGGAAGGAGTTTCCAGGCACCCCCGAGTGAGAAAAAAGGGAAAGAATCAACGAGAGAGAGAGAAGAAAAAAGGGGCCTTTTTGTTCAACGGTCAGTCAGAGGTCCCCTTTATTTTTGGCACCTGATGGAATGCAATAATTCGACAATGAGCTTGACCATGTCAATGCAGTCGCTAGTTCAAAGACCCCTTACGTTCCTTTTTTCCTTTTCTCGCGTTCGTTTTTTCGGGATGTCTGAAGAGGTTGATGACTCGTGGAACTAGAAGAGATTTCATATTTTCTGTCTTTTCGGCTTGACCTTAAAGACTGTGCAGGCGGGAAAAATGAGGCCAATTTGTTACGGCACCCCCTAACATCATCGATTCTTTGTGGCCGTCGTCCCGCTCCAGAGAGTAAGGCAACGATGAAGAAAAATCACTCCCCCGACCCTGCTGCATACATTTGGAACTCGTGCTCGTGAAACAAAGGGTCTGACGAATGCAAGTACAAGTGGCATGCATACAGGAGCAGGCGACACAAGTCGTCAGTGTTTCCGGCCATCTCGTGTCACTTACGACACATGTTCTGCACATCCCGTCTCTGAAATTCCACTCGAAAATTTTCACAAGGGGGAGAGGGGGAAGGAAAAAGCCTCCCATCTTGCCCCAATTTACGTGACAAATGCGTTTCCAGGCAATGTGTGTATTGGGTGACATTCGGTATCAGTCGGCGAAGGCCCCCATCGTCCATAAAAGAGGCAATATTCCTTGCCTTTGAGAGGACGGACCGCTGCCCAGCAGGGGCGACCTTTCAAGTCCGGACACAAAGCATTCAATCCTGACCAGGTTCTAATGAACTCTCTCACACAGACAAGGGGGAAAATGCTCCACTCTTCGACAACTTTCAATGCCGAGGCCCCCGTGTTTATTTTCCGAAGTCGTTCATCACTCTCTTTCGGCTTTTCATCCCAAGTTGCCAAGATTCCTCCCACTTCCCCAACGCACCTGTTACGCTACCTGTTTCGAGGACCCTAATGAAAAACCCACTGGTTTCATAATTGGCATAAGCAGAAATTTGGGCCTCATTACGTGTTGGAGGTTGCCATTACGGGCAGAGGGGAGAAGAAGGGTCATGGCCCGGAAAAACAAGGAGCCCTCCGAGGTTCTTCCTGTGGGAAAAACCATTCCCCATCCTTCAGCCCCGCTTCTACAGATTAAAAAAAAATACCCGCCCCTTTTGGGAAGGAAGTATACAAAAGCGGAGCAACACCTGTCTTCTCACGATACTTAGAAGGAACCCCGCTCAAAAGGTACAATGGTCACATATAATTCGAAGACGAAATCGACAACAGGCGGCATTGTGTGCAATGTGCATGGACCATGGTGTTGATTACAACCACAACAACTGATCCGAGGAACAATCATAGTTCCAAAGAAAGGTCCGGAACTGGTGATGCAATATTGTTCGTCACTCGGAAGGGACAGTGACAGGGCAGGCACCGTAAACTCTAATGAAACCGTACAATGTTCTCTCCAGTTATAAGCCTCTATTACATTGATAACGGAGGTAGAGCAAGAAGTACCCTGAGTCCACGCAAGTACTAATCATCACTGACATGAAAGAATGGAATATTTGCAGGTGTCATTGGTGCTTCTATTCACATCCCTATAATTCTGTATGCCTTCTGGCTATGAGGGACAAAAGTTGAGTAAAAAGGCAAAACCGAACCCGAACACTTGACCGTTTTACATTCTCGTTCATAGAAGAATATGCAGTCATCTTTTAGAATTATTAAACTTAAAAAATTCATACGCCGACACAAGTCCGATGCCTGTGGAGTTTCACACTGACAGCGATGGCGACACCAGTAAGAAAAAATATATATATGCACAGGCGTAGGTGTTGATATATGGGCACATCAGCAAGTGAAAAGCACTCACCGTGCAGGTAGGAGGAGACCGGGAACAAGCACTTCAGACGAACATCGCAGAGTGGAAGTCGAAACTTCAGACGAACACGACGCGACGCAGACGATGTCAACACGCGGACTGACGCCGGCTCTCCTCGACCCACCCCATGTATAGCTGAGAGCGAGAGGGCCTGGCGTCGCCCTCCTCGCTAGCAGACGACGCCGCCTCTGGGCTTTGCGCCGCCGCACATTGCAACGTCATTATGACGTATCAAGGTCTGTCTCCCGTTTCCTCTGAACTCAGATGACTGCTCGTACGAGCTTCCTCATCTGGATTCCGTTCTTGAGTAATGCGGATGAGAATGACCTGCTCCTTATCGTGCGGCACAGTCATGGCATGGTTTTCCGGGAGTTGTGATGGCTATATGAATAACATCCGTCGAGTCTGATAGCAGGACGACTTCAACATCAGAATACATGCTTATCGACTCTCGCACGCCTATGGGGTTATTCGCAGAACAGAGCAAACTTATGATTGTATGGCGAAACTACGATTACGAGAATCTTCGGGTTAAAAGCATTCGACAGTAGCGACAACGTTATTAACTCCAGAATAGTTGGCAGGGCTATATGAAATGCAGCATTTAGTATTAAGTTCTGTCCCCTTGATTGGATGCCTACGCTGCAAGATGGCCAACATAGAACTGATGTGCATCCGTTGCTTTAACTGTTTCAGAACGGGGGGGGGGGGGAACGAGGACGACGAAAAGCAGCACATCCGAGTCGCAGGACATTCATAACAAACTGGGCTCTATGTAACGTACGAAAAAAAAAGGAGTTTGCAAGGCCTGTGTTTTGTGGGAGTGGAAATGAGAAACGAGCGGAAGAGGATAACAAATTGTGGATGGGGGTCGACAGGAAGCTTGGGTGTCATTGGCTCAATGACATAAATGGAAAGATGACAGCCCAAATTCCCTTCCCTTCCAGAACTCGGATGACTGATGAGGGATTCGCCAATACCGCACTTCCGTTTGTGCGGGAATCGCAAACGCTTGCAAATATTTGGAATTCCGAATTTCACGCCTCCTGCTCATCGATCAACGTGAAAACGAACGCGTTACTTCTGGGCACGAGCAAAGAAAATTCCGTAACGGACGAAGGGGGGGGGGGGGGAAAGGGGGGGGGGAGGGGGGGGGGGGGGGGGGGATGTGAGGCGAAGGGAGGGAGAGGAAGGGCTGAAATACTGCAGAGGATTTTTCTTCCCTGACAGCGCTTTTACACTGGTGATTGCTTTCCTCCAAAGTTTTTTTTCTCACTGACAGGACACGACATTATTGAAGTTGTCCNGGGGGGGGGGGGGGGGGGGGGGGGGGCGAAAGAAAACGTCTGCAGCCGTTGCCCTCGTTCATCACATTGCGATAAGGGAGGAAAAAATAAGATCCGAGAAGGAATCACGTCTTGACCTCTCCGAGAAGGGTAAACGGACACTTGCTCGTTATCGCGGGTCAAGAGCCCTGCACCCTGGGTAATCGAATAAAGTCGCGGGGGGGTTCCGAGCATTCCATTTTGGAAAACAAGGTCATCGGCACAGACACCAAGCAACCGAAAGTCAGTTTCCAGCGTTTGTGCACGGGAGGTGTAGATCCGTGCCACGGGGTCATGCATTTACAATAAAGCATTGTTAACAACTTTCATGGGAAACACGGTGCGGGAAGCGTAGAAAATCAAACGTCGACCGTTATTTGAGCGTTTCCAACAAACCCATGCAGCGATGGAGCCTTCCTTCGAGACTTTCACGATTTCGCAAGCGAGAACCGCCGAATTCGTTCGTATCTAAAGGTATATCGCGGAGAGGGCTACTTTCTCCCTTTCACAACGATATGTATATAGGAAGTTTCTCATCGGTCGGGGCCTCGTGCTATTGTGCACGGAGTAGAATGGTTTTCGGGGGTGAATGGATTCCATGAAATGGACCGAGGCGAAAAACGAGGAAGAACGCGGACGAATCCCAGGTCGAATCCCGGGTCGAATGCGCTTCCTCTGGTTTCCTCTTCTTCCTTCCTGGTCTCGGATCCCAGATACGATCTTCGGGGGAATTCAAGCAGTGCAAAAGACCCCCAGAAAAGAGAGACGCGCACTTCCGGATGGAAACGTTAAACCTCCGAGGGAGAAAAACCGAGCCGGACATGAGTTATGTGGCACTCGGTCGAGCTCCTTTCAGAGGTCCAGGGGAGAGAAGAATTCGCCTCATAATTCAGGAAAGATGAAAGTGGGATGAAACATCTTTCGAGAGCCTCTAGCTCTCTTTTTTTCCCTCTTTTCGGACCACCGGCTGAGGTTACAGGGCGAAGAGAAACCTCAACCGGATGGCTGTCGTGACTGAGGGTTGAAACCGCGGTTACGTCAAATGTAACCCAGATCTGTATGACACCGGAGACGGCTTCATTAGGGGAAATAAACCCTTCCTGCCCCTTCCGTATGCAAGCCGCGCAGTCAATCACGAAAGGCTGACGAGTTCGGAACGATGCGTCTCACGCACGCCGAGCTACGCACGCAAGGTCTCCATCGCTGACTTTCTCTCGGAAGATAGAATCCCAAAGGCCTACATGGGCCTACTTTGATCATGCATGGCTAATGTCGAATCGATTTCAATTATCCCCGGATGTTTACGTTCCGCGCGAGAAAGAATTCGTCGATGAGCATTTTAAGGCGTGGGCTCGTCTCTCGCTCCTCCGCGAGCATTTTCACGGCCGATTGCATTCCATCGCGGCTGCACGAACGGGGAAATATTATTGTAATGGGAAGAAAAGCAGGAAACAAGGAGAGTAAAGTCAACACCGATTCGAGGAAGGGAAGGGTTGGGGGCATTTCGCTTTCCGTTTCTCGTCGGGCCATCCGAGGAACTCGAACGGGGATCGGAAGTCTCCCGTGAAAACATCCGCTGTCAATAGGCAAAAGAGGCAGAGTCTTTGCTACAAACGAGAGAAAGAGAGAAAGAGGGGTGAAGGACCCGAATTTCCCCTTTTGACTTCATCTGCATATTCAATACGGGGAAGAAGAGTCGGGCCTAGATTCGAGGCCATTCATCTATATCGGGGAGGGGGGAAGGGGCAATCTCGCTAATGGCAGCCATTGCCTGCCTCCAAGCGCAGGCGACGCACCCATCCATTTAATTCCAGCGGGACGAGGGCCGAATTAGCGAGGACAGGTCTTCGTATTCCACACCAACAGGTGTATGGAGACGTACGATCGTGGGGAAAGTGGGACGCGGCGAGAGGGGAATCCGACTCGGAGTCCTCGAAACGGACGGGAACGATGTGAGAATCTCGCATAAAAAATTCCACCTGCGAGGGCGTTTTTCGTTTGTAGAAAGAGTTCAATGCCGAGCCCTTGAATGAAAAGGGAAAAAAAAGCCACTTAGGGGTGATGACGAAGCCGAGAGAGGAGCCGCTGCCAATCGCGCGATGATGACGACGTCGATCCTGCCTTTTCCTTCCTCGCCTGTCATCGAACCCGGCAATGAATCCCTAACTCTTTCTGATGACAAACAATTCTCTCGCTGGACTTTTCCGTGAGGATATTCCTTCGTTATCCGACTCGATGATGAAATTCTCTCGCTGGACTTTTCCTTCATTATCCGACTCGATGATGGCTTTTCTTTTCAAGTAGGAAATCGGCGAGACAGAAACAACCGCTGCTTGGTAAAGCGGAGATTAGATTAGCGAAGAGGGGATCGACTGTCCTCTCGAACAAATGCAGGAAGAAAATTCCCCAATCCTGGAAGATTCCAACATGTATTCTATTATTTAAAGAGGAAGATAGAAAGAACCTAAAAAAAAAAGGCCATCTCACATCTACAAGCGCCCCACAAAGACGCCGTGAAATCGAAAGACCCCCATCAAGGAAAGAATCGGGTTCCCACCATCGAATTCACGACCAATCGGTCACGTATTCAACGTTCAACGTTGAAGAGACCAATGAAGCTCGCATACCGAAGAGCTCCAGATTTATCGACGATGGAAAGACATTTGATTCTATCGAGACGACGAGTACGCCCCCGCAAAACCCGTCATGAAGAAATCCGAGCATAAATCATCGAGAAGATATATCAGAAACGAAGCATTACTTCGAGAAATGCATTAAAAGAGTGAGAAAATCGATATCGATGAGAGATTCCAACGAGGAGACTGGGAAAAGTGCTCGAAATAGAATCTAAACGAATTTGCATAACGGATTTTGATGGAATCTGCTTCGCGGAACTCAACGCAGACAAATGGATTCTCATTTTGCGCCCACGAGAAAAGCGAATGCATCGTAGCTGATTGGATTTTGCGAATGTCGTCCGCGATCGCCCTGAAAATTATCGAGAGATTCGATGACGTCTTTGTGGAGATGGGACAGCGACGTCATCAAAAGTGGAATTGTGAGAGACTCGACTGCTTAAAATTCTCTGCTGGAATTGTTTTGATGTGAACAACCGGAAAATTGCAAGACGCGATCGATCGATGTCTGAAGCAGCAGGATCGGGTCGAATCTAAACAGAATAGAGCCCGAACCTCGGAAAAATGATCAAAGACGAAATGATAACACGAAGAAGAGAGGAGCCGGATGGCGGCCGGATGGAGGCCGGATGGAGGCTGGATGGAGGCTGGATGGAATGCTTCGCGGTCACGACGAGGAACACGTCCATATGTTAAAGAGGAGAGATTTTCATCGCTTTGTACCACATGCCATCACCTACAGATTGGAGATGAGATGGAAGGGAACTAGAAGACCAAGCAGAAGAGATCTATGCCGGAAATTAGCTCAAGAGGCGAAAGGAATCCATCTTGGGACACACTGTGGCTGAAAACGCAATGAAGAAAAGGAAGAGAGGGAAATTATCGATGCATGCTTGCGAATATTTCCCGATCGAGAATCGAGATAAGGAACACGCCCAAGGGAAAAACCGAAGTGAAAATGGAGCGATTAATTACGAGGCTTTAAACGAGCCTAATAGATTATTGCAACTCGAGATGAAATGGCGAATGCATTGGCAAACGATGCCAAAAGTCGATGGCTGTTCCTGATAGAACTTTAAAGTCTCATTCCGATGAATGAATGAGGAGGAGTACGTAGAGAAAAAAAAAAATCAGGCCTTCCAAATTAATTAATGTTTCAACCTTCATGATGTCACTTGCAAACCCACTATCGGCATATCAAGAGAAAGTTGCAGGGTGTAATTAATGTTTGGTGAGACTTGTTTTGACTGCGTCTGAAGGATCCTTTGATCCACCCATGCCCTCCCAAGGTCTTCACTGATAACAACTCGCACCTCATTTATCTCCCGACCTCCGCAGCGACCTCTTTGCGAGGATCCTTGACGATGGTTCCAGACAGAGGCCTCTTCGGAAAATGAGAATAAACCGACGAGCGGAAATGACGCCGACCGGCACGACCATCCATGTTCCTCGGATGCGATACGATGAGTGAAATGAGACCTTTTAAATTTCTTAGTACTCTACCCGTGACAGTCACAATGACCGTTCGAGGACCGTGCCGGTCCGGAGAGACCACGAATGGACCCAGTGGCGGGCCCTGTATGAGGGCACGAGGATCACGGCTGATTAGGAGAAAAGAAGGGGATTCATTAAATCGATTTCCGGGCAGCAGATGATTGGATGTAGCGGTATCGAGGCCTCTGTGTGTGTGTGGTCGACCTGAATATGAAGGAAAACAAGGAAAGCGTGGAGGAGACCCGGGGGCCGAGCTTCCGGTCCTGTGATTGTGCTCTATGTCTATGGTTTTTTTCGATACAAAGGAAGAGGAAGATGGTTTCATGGATGGCCGGACCTCTTTCCGTTCTTCTGGGATCTCAGGTGGCATCCGCCTCATGTATCATTCATGCAGTCGTGGGAGCATGCATATGCATCGACCACTTTCGTTATCGGGCTTCCACAGTCGATATTCGTTTACGAGAAGTAACCGGGCCGAAAGTCGGCAGAACGGGAGCATCGAAGCGACAGACCATTCATCCCGACGGCTTTTCGTCCAACAAATCCAGGCGGAGGGAAAGTGAAAAGTTATTCCGAGCATCATCATTTACCCGACGACTCCACCGCTCTCCCTTCTTTTCATCCGAGTCGATTGGGTCAACGCGATTGAGGTCAAGACGCAGATGACATCTCAGGTTTCCCGACCTCCCCGCCCCGCCTCCGACCTCCCCGCCCCGCTCGAGAAGAAGAGCACGTGGCAACGACGCACGGAGAAAGGTCTTCCACTGGTCTTCCACGTGAAAGGCTCCTTCGATCCGGAAAACGTTTTCTCGTCGTCACGTTTCGAGTTCCTCGCACACGCGATATCACGTTTTCTTAGTGTGTTCCCTTTAGTGCAACTGATCCTCCCGTCCCGTCCTCCCTCGCCTTCATTTCCTGTATTCTCGGAAACAGGTATTCCGAGACCAATAACAGGGCTAAGATCGCATGGCCAAGATGTTGCGCAACGATATCTTAGCCGGGCGATTCGTTTCTCGAGAACTTGCAGTTTCAGGCTTCAAAGAGATTTCTAATGAATC